>BMAV01006275.1:125717-135719 GCA_019973955.1 Trichonephila inaurata madagascariensis
TAGGCGAGAGCTAGCTGCATTACTGTCTAAAAAAGAAGATGGTTCGCAACTACAGTAAAACATTAATACGGACTTGATCGGGTCGCAAAGTTATCCAGATTGATGAAGAACCAGATTAAACAAAATAACCTATAAAAAATAAGTCGGGGTGCATAGGTAAGCACTCTCTAGAGTAAAAAGAACATGTGTTTCGAAATAAAATAAAGTAAGGTGGTAAATAATTATACAAGAGAAAATTCAAACCAATATATTTCTAACATGGCATTAAATGAATGAAAAAAAGAACCTACTTAGAATTTTACTCAACTTTTTGTTTTCGCTTATCCATTGTGAGTTTTTTAATGGCTGTTTCCGGTTTAAGCAACGTTCTATTTAATAGGGTCCGGAATAAAGAGGGTTTACTGTATCTAATGTATGTTATAATTTTTTTTTTCATTTGCTGTTTCAATTTTTTTTTTTTTTTTTGCAATATATATTTAATAAATGTCATTTTAAAGAATTTAATATATCTAAAATCTTCAAATTCAAGTAATGCAATTAATAATATCAAACTAGATTTTTAATAAACAATAATATAAGTTCAAAGTTAGGTTGCTTTTCAAAAGAAGAATTCCAAATTAATGACTTTTACCTTTTTTTACCAGCAAAAGAATGCAAATTATATAACGAAGCTGGTTTCACATCTATGATTAAACAACAAATGGAAATAATTGAGAAATCTATTCAGAATATAAAAATAAATATACCGTAAAATCCGGCGTATAACGCGCACTTTTAACACAACAAATAAGGTCAAAATTAGGGGTGCGCGTTATACGCCGGGTATAAAAATGAGAGCTTAAAAAAAGAAAAAAAAAAAGATGAGCATAGAAAAAAAAAATTAGACTTCTACATATATTGAAATACTGTTTATTTAGAAGAAATGAGACATTTCTTATGAACTTAAAGGGTTGTATTCTAGAAGTATATTATTTTTTCGAAAGTCTGCAATAATACCTCGAATAAATGACTTCAAAACATACGAGCATTGCATACGTCAATTCCAAGTTTCTTCGAAAAAAGGGGGTGCGAGTTATACGGCGAATGTATCTAAAAATTAAAAATTGCAGCTCTAAAGTATGGGTGCGCGTAAAACGGCAGTGCGCGTTGTACGCCGGATTTTACGGTAACTGCTTAACAATTAAGTTACGTATTTTATTTTCTATGGTCCGAACTCAATTTTTATAACTTCTGTAATTTTCCTGGATATTATAGAAAGTCAGATTCACACACATAAGTATGAGAACTGGAAAATTCTAAGCTCTCTAGAAAACAAGACTAGTCTAGGAAAGTCTAAATCGCCAAACTCCAGATTAAATACGCATAAATTTACAATGGTAGTTAGCGCCTGCTTCTTATCCAGATGCGTAATTACAACATGAATCTCTCCTTTGCATCTAACAACGTCGTATAAGACGCACACCACAAGAAAATGTAGTTTGTTTCCGTTCTTTAATATTTTTATTAGCAAATTCTAAAAATAAATAGAATTGGAAGACATAAAATCCATAAAAGGGAATAAAACAACTTAACGATACATAAAAATAAAAATAAGAATTAGTTTTGCTACTTTTAAATCGAAAAAAAAACTTAATAAAATCAGGGTCACTATCTCTAGCATGCATACTTAAACTAAATTCCTTTTTCAGAATAAATTAGATAGAGATATATGAATACGGCTTTCATGAATATGAGTATTATCATATTTATTTTACTGTAGAAGCTTTTAGAGAAATTTGACAAAGTAGTATTCTTTAGTAATAGTTAAGTGAAGTAGCCTTAATTACTCATAATGTACTCGTAACCTTCTTTCGTGTATTATATACAACACACACACAATATAATTAACTAAACAACGATAAGTGAAGTACGAATTCCTCTGAAAATACAGCGGGTAAGAAAAATAATGTACACCATCCATCATCATAGCTTTGCATATGGTTCAACTAAAAGCAATTATTTCTTCTGTAAAGCATTTTCCCGAGTGAACTATAGTTTATTCGAAAGGGAAACGATTATGAAGTTTCAGTTGTTGTTGAGAATCATTAAACAGATTACATGTATTTAAATTTTTACTTTCAGAATACTTAAATGAAGAAGAAATTGTCTACCCTGCAATAGTAATGTGAAAACAAAACTCGTGTTCTTCAAAGTAATGAAAATTGTTGGTTTTAGCCCTATAAATAGCGACGACTTAAGACAATTTATGTCATGTTTGAACCTATGTAAGGAAAACCGTGCATATTACGAAGAAGTTACAGAAATTGAAGTAATTGCTCCTAATTTTTCTAGAAATTATATGTATATCCTAATTTCTACAAAGCATATTGTAAGATATTTGCAAAACAGTTTTCACATGCTACAAATCAAATATGCTATTTCCATGTGTTACAAATGTCTTTGAAAAATGTAGTAGAAAACATTGGTATCCATTTGGTCTAAGATGCAATACATGAAAACTTCAATGACTCTAAAAATATTTAAGGCACTAGTAAGAAAAATTATCGTAAAAAATTACGTAATCAAAATTGAGTCATTACATCGCAACCAATCTACGAAATAATTGAAATTAGGACAAAAAAAAAATAAATAACAATTGAATTTATTTTCAAATTTTGCTTCAAGAATGTATTCAAGTACATGTTAAACACACATAGAGTTTGGACTTCATTTGTGCAAAGTATAGTTCCAAAATATTCTCAGATTTTACAAACACTCACAAGGCACAATAAAAATTAAGATAAATATCTTAATTAACCAGAGGAATTTAATCCTTACAGGACCATAAAGTGGATGGGTAAACAATAGTATCAGGGGTGTAGTTACCACCGTATAAATGATATGGGGCCCCTAGCTATAAGGGCCCCAACATATGTAAGTAAAAAAATTATAAAGTACCCCGAGAAGCGCCTCCAAGGAATTTTGATACAAGGCCCATTCAAAACTAGCTACGCCAATAACTAGTATGCAATTGTTTATTTTAGTAGTTGGCTTAGACGTAAAAAAAAAAAATAAAATTTTTAAGAAAATTTAAAATCACGTGGCATTTTTTTGGATCGATGTGTCTGTTTAATTTGAAGTGATTTATGTTTTCATCTAGCTATTGTTTTCATTTGTTGAAATATACTTTATATTATTGCATAAAATTATACTTACTGGATAACATAAAACACGTGAGAAGAGAGAGAGAGCTCTATAATACATTATTACACGACACAATAAACTGAAATAAGTAATAAGAATAAGAATTCAACCTGCGAATGTTTTATCGTGGACATCAATTGGATTTGACAGTCTTCTTTTTTTTCCTAAGCGTTACCGCAGGGGTGGCTCTAGGACAAGACAAACCGGACCATGTCCGGGGGGCGGCATTTGGACCAAATTTGAAAAATGCTTTTTTTTTTGTTACAGAAAAATTAGTATAAAAATGTTTCCTTCAATATTATTATTTATGCTTTGGAAACCTAGAGATTTCAGATTATTAATATATATACAAATTAAGTGTGTAATAAATAAAATCACATAAGTGAATAACGATTTTAAGAAAAAGGTTTACTGAGTTATAAAAAACTGGGTTATTTTAATGTTTAAGCATACATAGATTGTAAAATCTCATTTTTGGATTAAAAGGAATTAATATTGTCGACGCGAAATTTTGTTCGTAAGACAACTTCCTCTTCCGGAACAGGAACAAACTTCATTACGGTTCCAAGAATTAAAAAAAAAATGTCGTTCATTTGTCTTGTTAATTGTAAATTTTGATATATATATATATTTGAAATTTTAGAATGTTCGAGGGATGGCGTAATCTGGTGCCTAATACAAAAGAAAGAGACTCGAAAAACAAGCCCACATTAAAAAACAGACCGTTTAATAACTTTCAAAGTAGAAGTTTACCGATCTACTTAGGAGCGACATTTTTCATTTTTGTCCGGGGCGGCAAAATTGCTAGAATCTGCCATTGTTCCCTTTTATGTAAATGGGTTCATACTAGAACAGAATATTAGAATGCTACTTTGACATTCTCTATAAAAAGGCACAGATAAGGTTATAATTAAATACGACAATTTTAAAATGGGTAAAATGTTTCTGTTAGTTGTGAAAGGGTTAACGCAATTTTCAGCTCGAGAGATAAAGTAAAAGCAACTTTCAATAAGAGATCATTATAATAATCAAATAAAAATTATAAAATTAAGAAATTCACAAGGCTGGAATTATCTTATCTCTAAAGCAATGCTATTAAATTTAAATCAACATTTGCAATGGCAGCTAGCGATCACACTCTTTAAGAAATCGCAGGGTTTGAGACAATTGAAGTGCTTTCAAGAATGCTGTTAAGTATTAAGCTGGAAAATACAGTTCAATTTAGCAATTTGTATTTACAATTCGAGGAATAAATACAAACTCGCTGAAAGAATTACAACCAAAAGTAAAATACAGAATGAAGAAAATAAAGAAAGAGCAAAAGTAATACTCAGAAGCTAGCTGTCTTATTAACTTTTTTTAAAAAAATTTTAATGAAACCAATTAAAGAATCTATCGAATCGCGCGCGCGCATTGAAAACTATCGAATGAGGCAAAAATCGCTTTCGAACGAAATCTTTACAGAGCATAGACATTAAAGTCTGCTTCGCTGCAAACTTAATGATGAAATAAATACGGAAATATTCTCCAGGACTTCAAAGAACATTTAAATAGCAAATTTGAGTTTTAAGTCTAGAGCATTAATGTCAAATAATGGCCATGGAAATGAAAAGCCATTAAAACAGCGAAGCAGAAGGAATTTAATTTTGAACGGAAAACGTGGGAACGCTTGGCACCTGCTTGCGATTTACTCAAGATACGAAGGAATGCAATTTCAAACTGAATTAATATGATTTGGGCAACATTTTGGTGGAAGTTTTCTTTGAGAAACCTTACCTCTTAGTCACGAATGCCGCTATCTATATTCGCTTGCCTTAATCTAGGAAATATTTATGATTTCTCATTCAGTCATATGTATGGCGTGAAATTTAGTCAAAAGTTTCCGAAGCAAGATTAAATAGGGAAATATTACTAAGTAGAAACAAGCTACAATTTTGAATACCTGCATATGTTTATGATCAGAATGTGGATACATTAGATTTGAATTGCTTTACGAATGTTATATTTAAATGGAGATTTATAAAGGTTACGCATTTTTTAGCAATGGCAAACTTCAGGTGTACTTTGAAAAAATGCATATTGATTCATTCTATAAAGGAGTGTAATAGTAAATAATTATTTACCATTGAGTAATGTCCTTCGTTTTCTTTCAAAAAACAGCAGCCGTATTAATTTTAAGTTATAATTCATGCATTTACCCGATACAACACACAGTATATATGCGGATAAAAAATTTGATTTTTTTTATGGGAGTAAAAAAATTCTGTTATAGAATGTGATAGATATGAAGATAGTACAGGAAAATTATTGATAGATAGGAATAACAAAAACAGCAGTTGTATGGGAAATTCCATTTATTAAGCAGTATGGTCAATTGATTTTTATTGCATTTTATTAAAAGAAAGTGAAAAAGGGCAAAACAATATAATTAAATTTTAATTAATCGTTTCGAAGTTAAATTTTTAAAAAAACATTTGGGACTTGGTTTTAATTAATAAAATTAGTAATTACTCTATTGATAAGTTCGACATTATAATGTAATTCTGAATGAAATACTTCATTCAATTACTGGACCACTTTTTAAAAATTTTTCACCTTTAATATTATGTAAATTATTACTCTTCTAAAATGTAATTTAAATATTTCATAGGAAGCATTGATGTCTTCACATATTTTAGTAGCTTAGAATCAACTTAATTAACTCAGTGGTGCAACAGCTCATGAGGGCCAAGGCTTACTGTGCCCAACTCGGTATACGTGACCTTGGGTCTTGAGGTGCATGAGCAGATGTTCTGGTCAGGTGGTCAGTCTGAAGCGATAATTAACCCTTAAATCACATAAATTTTCCAAAGCTCTTCGCTAGGAATTTATCCGGTTCTATGTGGTTTACAAAAAACTCCTCTACAATCCTTAATATATTTGCATAAACGAATATTCTTATTAATGTATTTTAAATAATACAAATAAACGTATTGATTTGAAATATTAAACCTTATGCGAAGCTGAAGACATATTTTTTGGTTAGACGAATCAATAATAATAATAAAAAAAAATTCCTAACCCATTGATGTTATTCCGAATTGTCCTTTTTTATTTTATGAGAAAACATGACTCTTCTAACCTAAAAGACTATGATTTATATATAATTCAAAATAAATGAAACTTAACTAAACACATAAAGAGAGATTTTTGAAACCCAAACTCTTGAAACAAATATCGAAACTCCCATTCACCACAGAAGCTCGGAACTTACGTGAATAAGCTCATTATAACTGGTGATGCACAAGAAACAATAACATTACTACGGAGATGACAATTGGCTTTTCTGAATACATACATGCGTGACTATGAATGTCACAAAAGCTTCGTTTTGATTTAAATGCATTTCTCATCGACAAAGGACAACCTACCTTTGCACAGCTGTAGTGGAAGTTCAAAGCTCTTTTGCACATTCCTGAATGAGAAATAATCCAAAACGTTCCTCTAAAACTGAGTAATATGTAAATGCTTACTTCAGCATTGCACAAATTTTAAAATGATGACAATAAATAAATACCACTTATCTTTCAAGAAAAATCATATACGTGAGATTACTTTTGTTGATATCTTTTATTAAATTATCGAGGAAGCCTAAATTGTGTGTTGCAAATTTTATTGGTCAGTATTTAGGAATTAATAATAAAAAAACGATTGTGCTTTCTCTAAATGATCTCTTAACATTGTGATGTAGAACATTTTTTTATTAAATATTTTTCACAGTCCTTTTAAATTTTTCATCCACCGATGGATTTTCAGAAAATGCGGAGAGATAAAAATATCGAAACAGACAATGATCAAAAGTCGGCTCGGTGGCTAAGAGGTAGTATGTCTGCTTTGTAAGGCTAAGGTTGCGTGTTCGATACCGGTTGGATTCAATAAATTTTCTGAATGCGAAATCGTAGGCACGTATGTAAAATGATTACTGGGTTTGTAAAAAAATGTGTGTCTCTGGTACTCACGGGGTAATATTTAGCATAAACGAGAGCTTGAATTGAATAAATCCGACCACCTAGTTTGGTAGCGGGAGCCGCCACTAGATGGTGCTACCAATGAAATGGCTCTCATGTTTCAGGACTTGCCGTGTCTGCAAAGGCAAACTTCCAAACTGCAGCCCATTTGAAGAAAAAAAACAATGATTATAAAAATATTGAATGAAGTTTCTTAAGCTGCACGTAAAACTTGTGTTAAGTAGTAAGAATCAGTGGCGTACACAAAAGTTTTATGGGAGGGGGGTATATTAAAAAACAACATATAGATGAAATCATCGAGGTGTAATCTTAACGCTAAAAGTTAGAAATCTATTGGTCTACGAAAGGGGTTTGAGCTCCCTAACCTTGTGTTCGCCACTAGTGCAAGCTATATTTTAATTAATGAACTACGTTGCACACAATAAAAATTTGGCAAAATGAGGGTCCATCAATCTAGATAAAAATCATAGACGTTTTACAGTAATTGACACATGAGTGGCACATGAGAAAAATAAAATGAATGTCGCCATTTAAAAGTATATTCTCGACAGCCCACAATCATGATTTGAAAAGCTATAAATCCAACAAGAATCATCTGCAGATAAAACATTTTCTTAGATCTGGAAGGATATAGTAACATCTTAGTGGCATCTTTATAGGCGTCAGAGAGACTAAATTGTTTCTAACCATCATAAATAACGAAGCATTGATTTATATACAAAAAGAAAACATAATTGTAAATAAAATAAGGCATCAAGAATCAGTTTCTTAAAATACTCATACTCTCCATAAGGGGATCTCAGATAGATGAATAAAAATAATTGTTCAGATAAATTACGATTAAAATTTTTAATTGATCTTAATCTGAAATATGAAGCTTGGTTGGACGTAGTATTTACAAATGATGTTTATTATAGTGTGTGAAAAGTTTTACAGATATGCGTGGTATCATACCACTATAGCTTAAATAAATTATGAGCTAAATTTTCCTGTAGCATTACACAATATAATATTTTTAATTGTTTGTTCAATGGTAAGAAGTGCATTAGAATTTTCCAAATAATTACGAAAGCACTAAGAGATCAATTATAAGTAGTTCATGATAATAATTTTTACAAGTAATTATCTAATTGAATTGCCACAGTCATTTTAAAAATGTAATTACAAAAAATTCACGCAAAATTTCATCATTAAAATCATTGCACAATATTAGTCATAATTTATATATGTCAATTATTAGCAACCCAAGAATGTAAAAAAAAAAAAGGGTTTTCTAATTTCATTGAAAAGTAAAATCTATGGAAAATTAACTAATATATTAAAGTTTTCAAGAATCGTGAATGAGCTTGATGTTAAAAGGCAAAAAGACGTAATTTAGATATTTCTAATTTCAAACAAAAAAATTGAAATTTCAAATTTGCTTAAATATGAGTCTGTTAATTCAATACAAATTTTAGGGGAAATTTAAGGATATAAATTAAAATTCGTAACATAATAAAAAATGGTGGTTCAATAATGAGAAATGGTGGTTATCAATACGATCATGATGTAAAATTCTAAGTATTATAAATTCTACATATAGCCGATGATTATATTGTAATATAAGAGCTGTTTCATTTGAAATCCATTTTTTTTTCGCATGCAAAAAGGACATATAGTAGTCCACATAAAACCATGATACAAAATCACTATTGTGTTATCAATGAGACTTCGCAATATTTCAGTTAGATGTTAATTGACACTTCAGTAAAAAGCGAAATGTTCAATAAAAACAACTTTTGAAGCATCGAAACTGATAATTGCAGAAGCAAAAAAAAGTGCAGCTGATGTAAATGACGGGATAACCCTAATCCCTTCGAAGCAAGATGTATGTTCTGGCATTCGTAAGGCACGGATGCCACTGCACACCCATAACATTACGATAGTGCTACTTAGGGAATTGGCACAAGTGAAGCGAACACTCCTGTCACGTGTCATAAAAACAAGACCAAGAGTTTTCCCACCTCGAATCCCTCTCTCATTTACGTTGAGGGGGATGAAGAATAATTTAGTCGTAGCGTCCGAAACAGGGGAATCACTTTTTCCAGCATCCAGAGCAGAAATTGGATTTGAGAAACAGGGAGAGAGAGCGAATGATGGAGAAGGGCTGACGTCACCAGGCAGATTAGCCAATAAGCCTAACAGGCGATAGAAATGGGCCGGTAATCACCTGGGGTAGTGGAGTCATGCCCGGTGGGTGATGTCATAGGGTCGGCCAAGTCAGGCATGGAAATGAGTTTAGTCACTCGGGCTGATGGGACTCGAAATTTCCCTAAGTGTTAGGGAATTTGGTGGTTGGATTGGGAAATCCAGAGTGATAAGTTCCGATTGAACCAGGGTAGAAATAAAATCGATTGAATAAGGAAATTGAATTATGGTTGGAAACATGTGTAGGAATGTTTGGTAATGAAAGTATGGTTACTCTTATTTTCCATTGCGAATATAAGAGCACTAAAGAGATGATAGTATAGCATTAAATCTGTAAGAAAAGAAACGATAAGGCTCAAATGATTATTAATAATGCCTTATAGCATATCTCAAGGAACAAATTATTCACTTGCATCATTGAAAAAGAATAATGAACAATTTTCTGCAGAAATATCCTTATGAAAGTAAACTTGTGTTACAGCTCAATTTGTTTTTTGGAAATCGTATTCATTTATCAATGAGCATTTTATCAACGTGGCATTGTAAGACAATATGAGGACAATTGGCGACTGACTTCGTAAAATATGAACCATGATAAATTGGCGAGGACGACACACACACACAC
>BMAV01006275.1:140834-160128 GCA_019973955.1 Trichonephila inaurata madagascariensis
CAGCAGCAAAGACTCTAGAATTTTTTTTATTTTTTATTTTACGCATTAAATTTTTCTATAATATATTAATTGAACTGCAGATTTGTTTTATTCTGAAGAAATTTTTTTAGTTTTTCGGTAATGATATTCAACATTAAAGTACGAATTCCTGAAAATTAAATTTTTTTTCCAGGTGCAATCATATGTTAATATCTTCATAGGAAAATTCACTTTACAAATAAATTTATCCTGATCAAACTATTTTTATCAATGACTTCTTACTAGATGAAGTTTGATTCCAATATAATTGATGAATTAATTTTAAGCATAGAAAGGAGAGCATTACATATTCGATCTTGGATTCAGTCACTATGTTTTGCTTTGTTCTTTATTTCCATTCTCTATTTCAATATTTAATGAATAAAATTTACTAATTTTTCCGTCCTCATTTACATCTAATAAAATTCATTAATTGAAAAACAAAAACTTCTTAATATTTGCTTAATATATATACACACTAGACCCTAAAAAAAATTATGTAGTGATTTTAATGATATATCGATAAAAAAATAATAATTACTTCAGTATATTAAATTGCTATTATATATTACAATCAGAAGCAATTTTTATATTAAAATTCAGACACAAATATTGTAAATCAGAATATAAATTTTTAATAACAAAATTAAATTATAAAGAGAAAAACATTTTAAAAAAAAATCAAACTTCTGACAAAAAGAATCGATAACATTTCTCATCAACCATTCTCACATGGGGAAAAGTTATCCTTAGGGAAAACAGAATACGTAGGGAAAATTCGACGGAATGTGCAAGCATCCATCAGAATGTGGATTAAGGGGGGAACTGCGTGTCGGAGCATAAAAGTGACCAATATGGGTACGAGAGTATCCGTCAAGAGGTGCGTCACCCTTCTGCAGACGATTTCCGGGGTATCCCAAAGGTTCCATTCGGATACACCCCCTCATGGTTGACTGCAACCTGAGACAACATCTCGGCTATGGGTACGGAAGTCGCGTAAAGTAGGGAATTTTTTATTGATATTAGGGACTGAGCTTAGGTTTTAGATGTTTGCTTTATTGGGGCTTGGGAGATATTTGAATTTTTAAAGCCTTTGGTATAAGTTATGAACTTCTCGGTTTGAATGAAAAGATGAAGGGAAATATCTGTTGAAGCAGTGATTGTGGTCGGATTACTGGCGCATTGTAGGCGGAAACAGTTTTGAAAGAAATGCAAAGCAATAATTTACATAAAAATTAATATCAGTATTAATTATTTTAATTAAGGCATCACATAATACATATATTTGAGCATTTCATCACACAGTTTTAATAATTTTATTAGAATTTTTAAAACTATTTGGCACGGATTCTTACGTAGTAATAATTTAAAAATGACATTGAGAAAAATTTGAAGTAATCATATACTTTTAGAGAACACAATCATATAGTAAATTTAAATATATATAATTCAAGTTAATTCAATAATTCATTTACCATAACATATTTATTTTCTATTTCCTATAAAATGAGATAAAAATAAATACTCGTATCAGTATTAATGACTTTTTATGGGACATTAAAGTACTAATGTAAAATATTAAATTTTATAAATAATTCTATAAAAGATGTTTGTACACTTTTTTATGTGTTTTCCTTATCAAAACTATAAATTATTGTCTAATCATTACAACACTTTTTAGGAAAGGGCTGTGTTAAAAATCGATTTAGATAAATTTAATTGACTTGCTTAAAAAGCACCAAAATTTGGGTTAAATTTATTTATAGTTTGGAAAAGTATTAAGGCAATTATGTACTGTTTTGTAAGTTTTTCGATGACAAAAATAATTTTAATGAATTAGAAATTGGAAATTCAAGAAAAAGATTAAAGCGACATTACTTGGAGAAAAATTCTCTGACGTAATAATTTCTTTTATCATTCCAATTTTTGGCTCAAGTTAAAAGCACAATATTAAAAAATTAGAGGGTAAAATAAAAAAGTGAGGGGGGGGGGGGAGGAAACTGTGTGACTCTACTTTTCCCCGAAATAATTAAAATAATTATAATAATAATTCAAAAACATTCAAATAAGGTATTTATAATTCTCTTGCTTTAAAAACCACACACATCAAAATCATTAACACTCTTTTTTGTTACATATTTAGAACTCTTTTCAAGTTATAAATAAGACATTAAGAATAAATTAAAAAAATTAAATTACTATTTTAAATATGCTTTTCTATAACTATACTCTTGGAGATAAATACTGTCTGTAGCGACATATGTACATAAAAAAACAAAACAAAAATAAATAAATAAATAAAATGAAAACGTTTTTTTTTTAAACACTTTTGAAAAAAAATATCATTTTAAATGCATGTAAACTAAAAACATGAGTGTGGCATATGTGAAAATTTCTAAGGAGAATCCTTTTTATATTTAGCTGACAAATTTAATAATTTCAAATTATTAAACAACAATTTAAAATAATTTTATATCTGTAATTTTAGTAATAGTAATAAAATTTTTTGTAAGTAATAAATAACTTTTTTTGAATGTAATAAATAAACTTTTCTAGTAATATTATATATGTACAGTTAGAAGTAAAATGAGTACTATAGATCTCACTTAAAAAATAACCAACAAAACCCAAATATTCCTACTGACCCACAATAATTCTCTTGGCAGACGATTGCAGACGATTTCATCCGAAAAAAAAAAAATACTATTATCAAGTCCGGTCGCCGATATCCGGACGCATATAAAGCGTATTGTCTAGACGAGGTCTCATAAAACATTATTAAACGAGAGTTTATCTTCTAAAATTGATCGCGCCAATTAAATATTTACTGGTTTGGTTTGCTTTATAGCATTTAATTCTTTTTTCTAATTAAAATTAACATTTTCATTTTCTGTTTGTTCTAAAAAATAAACATTTACTTTTTTACATTAATATAGATTTTTACTACAAAATCGAAGTATCAGATATAATTAAATTTTTATAAAACGGAATATATATTTAATAAAAGAACAAAAATTATTTCACATACATAAACTGTTAGAATTCAAGGTGTAAGTTCGAGTACAATATACTATTTTTTTTTTAAAAAAACCCTCATTGTTTACAATTTTTTTTTAACATGAGAGTTTTAAAATTCGGGAAACGGACTTAAGTGCGCAAATAAGTGATATTTGATCATATAATCCAATGATTTTATTTGGAAAATTTATCTACAAATTCGAAATTCAATACCTAAGAAATAATTTTTTCAGTAACTCATTTGGGAATAGCGTTATGAAAACGCAACATTAAATTCTAAATTCTTTTTAAAAATTGTTCTAGTTATTTTTCAATAAAACTAAAATTTTAACTTTATTTTTTATACTTTAGTTGATTATAAATTAACTTTATTTTCAATTTGCGAGATTTTCACACCTAGATCAAAGGATTTTATTTTCATGTTTTGAAGGAAAAGAATTGAATAATGGTTAAAAAATGGAGATGCATTTTATAATTTTAACTCGAATAGAAAAAAAAGAGAGAAAGAGACATGTCGCATCAGTTTTTTATGCTTCATAATTTTAAATAACACTCAAATGACGCAATAAGGAAGTTATAAGAGAATTACTAGATCAGTGATTCTAAAACTTTTTTTGTTGTGGTACACTTTTAATAATTTCAAAATTTGGCGGCACACTAACAATAAAATAAGTTTAAACCAGGGATGTCCAACTCGCGGCCCGCCAGTACGTAAATTGCGGCCCGCCGACTCTTTTTAAAAAATTTTTTAAATATCAGATTTTTAAAGTTTTTTTATTTTGAAATTTGTTTGAGGGGAAATATATATATATATATAAAGCATTCCTAACCCTGATTCGCGGGCCTAATTCAGCGACAGCTTTAGAAATCATAATAGGTCTCCAGTTTAGTCCAAAGACTTTTTTGTATCTACATTTGTTGAGTCTGGTGAATTCCAATTTCTTCCTGCTTTAGCACTGTAGGTTCTAGTACTTCTTCACTGTTATTTTATATTACTATATATATATATATATACAATGTATTTGCCTGTTAACTTTTTTTTTTTTAAAAAAAAACCCCCACCACCCTTTTGATAATAGAAATATCCTTTAGATTAAAATAAATTTATATTTTATCCAACAGTTACATTTGATTTTACTACAGTAAATTACTTTTTAAATATATTTCGAATTGCATTATGCATATCCTTTACTATGGATGGTACATGATTCTCTGTGTGTGCGACTTTCATTTCTCCTCCTCGTTTACTCTTTGGAGCGCCCAAAAAGCTAGAGGCAGTCACAGATGTTTTTTAAAGTTTAAATAAAATATTCAGGACGGTTTAGATAAAGGACAATGTATACTTAATCGCTTGCGAATGGCAGCACTATCAAATTTCAACAGTAACGAAAGATCAATTCAATAGAAACACCGTAATTTTCAAGAAAATGGCAACTGTAATATTTTAAACATTATTTGATCATTGCATGAAAAAATTATATAAACATTATTATATTACCTATGCCTGTAGACATGAAAAATAATGAAAACAATAATAATAATTCATTCTGTTTTAAATTTTCACTCCAATAAATGTTTTTTTGTTTTGTTTCCAAATCTGATATAAAGGTACTATTTTTATGTGCGGCCCGCGAGATTATTATGTTTTTTCGAAGTGGCCCGCAGGGGTTGGACACCCCTGGTTTAAACGAATTCTACTTCTCTGTGATACGTTTCCATCTATCCACGAAAGAAATAAGTTAATCTACCCCAAATACCCTTAGTTTATTTCTATAAAATGGCCGAATGATTCGGCTCAGGATTTTATTATTTTTTTATCAGAGTATAATTAATAATTTCAAAAACATTTGACGGCACACAAAAGTGCCGCGGCACCAGTGTTGCCAGATCGTGCGATTTTTCGCGAATTTTGCTACTTTTTAAAACTTTTGGCTCCTTTTTTGTTTATCCTATTGCTACTTCACGAATTTTATGCTACTTCACTTGAAGATCCCGCTACTTTGTGCTACTTTCAACCATATATAAAAGTATTAGAATAAGTTTAGAAAAAATTGCAAATAATAATAATAATAATAATAATAATAATAATAATAATAATGACCTTAGTCTCTAAAGAAAACATGAAGTTGCAGTATGTTTTACCACTCCGAAACGTCACGAAACGCTGTAATTTCTCCCCCTCGCCACCTCCAAGTATCAGAGCCTATCTATGCGGGACTCTCCTATTTTGCCACTCTTTTTCCACAACAAGTGTTGGAAAAAAATAAATGATAGGATTATTTCTAATACCGATTGAAGCATGAAAATGAAACACGCAATATTCTTAAAAAATAGGCTTGGAGAGAATTTCTACATAAATATTAAATTGGAAAAAGTAATTGTGAAAGGACAAATTCTTATAGAATTATGTATATTGTATAATTATCATTAACGGTACTGCATTGAATTAAAGAATAAAAATCTATTTTTGTAATGAACTTGCATTGTATCACTGAACTTAAAAGAAATTGCCTACTATGACAAAAGTAAGCACTCGTCATCTAGAGAGATTATGTGATAAAAATCTGATTAAATCCCTTTTGAAAGGTTTTTACCTAGATTCAGTGGCTCGGACTACCTCGCATTGTGGGTGGCCCAGGGATTCTAGGGGGCTCAAAGCCTGACTGACGCCAAGTACATATTAGGGCTTGGGGTTCTAAAACTGACTTTGCAAGGGGCCCTAATGTTCTCCGTTGCGCCACTGCCTGAATTCCTCTCTTTCCAATCAACTACTTCTCTTACTATCCCTTTACTTAAATTAATACAAGGATAGAATTAAATATTGTTGAATTACAGCTGCCAATTTTAGCAGAATTTGAGTGGATTAATTTGCTCTTTCAAAGTGATCATATTGATCATTGCAAATTACTGAATGCATTTTTGAATCCATTTTTAAGAGATTTAGCTATATTTGCTTTGCTTTACAACCTACCAATAAATAATGCCACTGTAGAAAAGGCATTTTCCAGAGTGACGTCAAAAAAGACAAAATTAAGAAATCGAATGTGCCTCGAACTGTTTGAGTCAATTCTCAGAATCAAAATCACTTTGGAAGAATGAGAGACTTGCTGCGTTGATTTCATTCTATCGCTACAGATGCTTCAATACAATTCAGAAATTTGTAAAAAAAGACAAAGCAGATCACGATATTTAGCAGGAGGAATTTGAATGTATTTTAAATAAATTAAATAATTTAAGCATTTTAACGTAGTTTTACAAAATTAAAAAAATTATATTTATAAATTTCAAGAGAAAATCGATTCGCTACTTTTTGCTACTTTTTTTTCCTCTTCGTGCTACTTTGCTGCATAAGTTTCTGGCAACTCTGCGCGGCACTGTGGTTGAGAATCACAGTACTAGATGGAATCTCAATTTTAATTTCTACATCAGGCCATGTGAGCTTCTTTTGTTATTTGTTAATGATAAATATATATTCCATTTCTTTTCAATTCCAATTACTCCAAATTATAACTTTGGTAACATTGAGTCCAACTGGACACAAGATTTTGTAAAATTAAAGAAGTTACCAAAATTTTGAATTAAATCCGAATTCTAGAAAAAAAAATTCTAAACTTTTTCAAAGAATATTCATTGAAAATTTATATTTTTCACATTCGGAAGTCAGTTTTATTGCCAATATTCATAGAAACCAAACATCCAATTAAAATATACGTTATAAAAATATATACCGTATAACACGCACTTTTTAACTCAAAAAATAAGATCGAAGTTTATGGGTGCGCGTTATAAGCTGGGTATAAAAATGATAGCTTTAAGAATAAAAAAAAAAGAACATAAAAAAATTAGACTTCAATATAAGTCGAATTAATGTCCATTTAAAAGAAATAATATTCTTTATGAACTTAAAAAAAAGGATTGTAGTTCTAGAAGTATACTACTTTTTCAAAAGCTTGGGGTAATACCTCGAAGAATTGACTTCAAAACGTAAGAATATTGTATTAGTACATTTCAAGTTTCTTCGTGGAGAAGGTGGTGTGCGTTATACGGCGAATATACCTAAAACTTAAAAAATGCAACTTGAAAATACAGGTGTGAGTAATACATCGGTGTGCGCTATATGCCGGATTTTACGGCACATATCAACAAAAATTTTAAAAATATATTGGGGGAAAATTATAGAAGGGATTGTCTATTAATATTGTATTAATAAGAAGAAAGCTAGTCTTTTGTAGATCATTCATTAACGAAAATGTGGAAGTCATAATTCAACAATTCATTTTTTTATATGCAGTAGTTTCATTAACTTACTCATATTACTATTTATTCCTACATAACAATCAAACAGCAGCAACAAAATACTAGGCACTACGCTACAAACTATCATCATTAGTAAATACAACTTTCATCATTATTCATTCATTGTTTCGCTGGCAGAAGGCAGAATTAGCAACAGAAATAAACAAATCATAAATAAATAACCCCAATTATATCTAATTAAGACTAATACATTACGGCCTCTCTGTCTGGATCCTAAATACTGTCTGCCCTTTTCTAAATAGCCAGCTGGAAAATGTCTAATTCTCTAATTAGATGATTTTTTTATGTCGGGGTGGAAAGCAATCTTTAATAAGTCAAAGGGTTGATATGAATCCTGCTATAGTGACAGATTTCTATCTGATTATAATAAGTGTCATAGAAACGAATGAGAGCTTAATATCTAGAGTTACGTCCATTGAACGATCGTGTAGGATATTTTTTTCCCTTCATTGT
Source organism: Trichonephila inaurata madagascariensis (assembly GCA_019973955.1). Classification (NCBI taxonomy): domain Eukaryota; kingdom Metazoa; phylum Arthropoda; class Arachnida; order Araneae; family Nephilidae; genus Trichonephila; species Trichonephila inaurata. The sequence goes on from BMAV01006275.1 coordinate 148,641, forward strand.
CGTATGGGATATTTCAGATTAATTGAGATTAATTTATTGGATATTCCGAACATATTCAATTTATGACACTGTTCTTTATTTGAACCCGTTTTACTTTTTTGCACGATACATTTCTAATGCAAGCAATGTTACACACGGCAATCAATAAAAATGCCGTTATATATACATAAAGTTTTTATTTATTTTTCTTGTTATTAAATTTGTAGTATTTTTCCAGAATGCCTAATTTTTGTCTTAATGTTCAAAAATCGCTAAAATCAGGATATGCGCGAAGCATGTTCTTCATTTAACATGGACTGTAGAGGATGTTGAAACTTTTTTTTTAGAATTTTAAAATTTACCTATGAGGGAAAGATGTTCTCTGATATATAGATGAAGAAAAAAATAAAACATTATTAATAATTTTTATTTTAAGCACTACCCACACAAGAGGATTGACTTAGGTATCTGAGCTTTTTTTATGCTTAAAAAGTCAAAGTAATTTTTGTTAAAGAAAACAGTTTTTTTAAGTACTTTTTAACATTTATTGTGATGAAAGGATACCTACTAAATTGCTGCAAGAAAAAACATCAGGTACATTTAACAGCTTCTTTAGTATTAAATTTAAGGTATCCGACTGCGTTCGGAACCGTGATTTTAAAAAGGCACATAAATGGATCATTTTCATGATATTTAGTGTCACTTAGATTAGAATACATGTATAAAATAGTTTTAAGAACACATTTTGACAAAAAAAAAGTATATAAATACAATATTTCGGCAAAAAATTAGAATAACCTTTTTTCAAAACATTCTCCTTTTGTGAAAAATGCTTCTATTATAATATTTTGCCTATATATAGCCCAGACCTCTGTACAGAGGCCCAACTATGATTTTTGAAAAATTCCCATTATTTTCAGAGTTACAACCATTTGAAATATAATTATCGGCGTTTTTTTCTTAAAATTTCTCCCCTCTGTTGTCGTAAAACATGGATAAACCCACTTCTAAGTTATATATTTCAAAAATTTTAGTTGAGTCTGTACAGAGGCCTGAGCTATATACAGGCAAAATATTATTATAGTAGAAGCATTTTTCACAAAAGAAGAATATTTTGAAAATGGGTCATTCTATGTTCATTTTTTGTCAGAATATTGTACTTAAATAATTTTTTATTGTAATACTATTCTTAAAACAATTTTATATACATTTTCTAATCTAAGTGACAATAAATATCATAAATATTATCCATTTATACGTTTTTGCACAGTCAGGGTTCCGAACGTAGTCGGATACCTTAAGAAACTTACTGCCGAAATGACAATGCAGGATAAAATGGAAAACGGAAAAAAGCTTGGATCGGTCTATAGGTCTGATTCGATGCTGCAGGGAGAGAGAGCTAGGCTTATGAAATGCACACATTGTACTATTCACTACTCATTTATCATTAGAAGTCTTTTGTAATTATTTTGATTCTAAAAGGCAGTGTGAAGACATACTACCAATTTTGAAAGTGAAGTTGAGGTTATATTTATTGCTTTGAATCAGTTAAGCGTTTGGAAGAGTTATTTTCCTCGGGCTGTTATTTTGTATGACAGCAAAGCTGCTTTTCAGGCTATCTTCAACAATAAAGTTTGTCTTTCCAAACGAATTTATGAATGTAGAAAGATTCTTAACACTCTGGCGGATTCAACTGTCTTGCAGTGGATTCCTGCTCACTGTGACGTCGAGGGAAATGAAAGAGCCGATTTCCTGGCAAAGAAGGGAACGACTATTCTACAAACCCCTAACAACCATATGATTTTTAATTCTGCCGAACTCCTAATTAAATTAGAATTTAAGAGGATGTTTGCCTCCTACCTATCAAATGAAGCTATAGGAAAGGCCTTGGAGTGTCTCACTAGTTCAAAACCAGTCATATAAGATTTTTCTCGTCTTGTAGCCGTGGTGTTATTTCGTCTTTTGACTGGGCACGATTGTTTGAATGCCCATCTTTTAAAAATTCGACTAAAGGACACTCCAGTCTGTACTCTTTGTCAATCTGGAAAGTCCTTGAGCAAGAACTATATTGACAACTGCATTTTTGTCTTTTAACTCTGTTGTTCTTAAATATTGGGAAGCTATATAGAGACTAATGACTTGGAGGTCAAATGTCTGGCATTTGCAAAAATAAAGTAAACAACTCATTTATCAATAATCATCTCGTTTGGGGTTACTTATATTGTAGAGAAATAATTTAATTTTGACTCTGAAATCCTCTAATCAAAATTCAGTCCTGTTCTATTTTTCCGAAAATTCAACTTCTTTATGGCAATATTAAATTTCGAAAATTATTATTTTAAATTATTTTACTCCTAATCCCCATTTGATGGAATATCTTTTCGGCACAGATTGGCTCCGATTAAAAATGATTTTTTTTTTCTCCATATAACCAAGATCAACCCTAATGTATAGAAAAGCAATGAATTGTTGATTCATAGAAATATTAATTTTTTTAACCCGTTAGAAAGCCGAGTTAAAGAAATAGTCTAAGAACTAAGGGACAAAAACATGGCTGTATAACTGGTCTAAAGTTTCATTTTTATTTTGACTCTATTTTCAGTAATTTACAAAACCTACATTGAAAAAAAAATAGTACCACAAGTCAAGGTAATTAAAAAAATACTTCAATTTTCGAGTAAAGTTAATCACACTCAACCCAATATTTTAAGAAAGTTTTTAAAATTTTACTTTCTCTTCACACAAGTTCAAATTTTTTTAAAAAAACTTACAACATTTTGTAACACATTTTATTCCGTTCCCTTAAAAGTTCCCGTTCTATGTTAAAATTTTATTAAAATGAATTTTTCTGAATTCTTTAAATATTTGTCCATTAGAATTTAGGATTCAAAATTATAATGGGTTATTCTTTCTAACTCTTCCACAAAAATGAGGGAGACAAGAATTCATTAGTATACATTGTTCATAAAAAAAAAAAAAAAGGCAAAATTATTCTAGACAAAAACCAAAGCCAGTGGTCGTTAACCGGTGGTTCGTGAAATATTTTTGAAGGTCCGCAGAAAAATTGGAACATTTTTTTAACATTTTTGTAAATATTCAATAATGAATTTTAAATAATTAATCTATAACTTCATTAACTTTAATGGATGCATTTTACATTAATTAAATAGAAGTTTATTGATTATTATTATATACATGTATTTACCTTTTTTCCTAAATCCCTCTTAATGGTTCTCCAAATATAAAATGATACATTTAATGATTAATGAAATTCTAAAGGTTGGCAACCGCTCAGCGGTGTAACAGAGAATATTAAGGTCATCCTGCAAAGTCAGGTTTTGGGCCCCAAGTCGGATCTTACAAAGGATGGCAAAACCATAACTTTTGGGCCTCACCGCGATGCGGGGGCTTACGTTACGCCATTGCAACCGCTATTCTAGATCTTTATTAATCTGAATATATTCCTGTCATTAAATAAAATCAGCATCTTCTGCAAATTTCATCTAGTTTTTAAAAAAAGGAAAAGAAAATACTTTTATCAAATCAAGATAGTACAATCAACAAATATACAATGCAGACCAGTGGTGTAAAGGAAAATATTAGGGTCCCTCTGCAAAGTCAGATTTTGTGCTCCAAGTCGGAATTTAAAAAGGATTGCAAAAGCTTAACATCCGGCTATGTTTCCTCTAGGATCGTGCCCCCTCCCCCCGCGATGCGAGGGAGTACGTTGTGCCACTGATGCAGACATAATAAATTATAAGTAATCGAATCTTACCTTAAACTTATGTCCCTTAAACCATAACATATATGTAAGTATAACATGGATTCGTTAAAAAGGATTTAATAGGGTGAAAGCGTGTTCTAGAACTAGATCAACGATTCCTTTTATAATAATAGATTTATATATTTATGATAAAGCAAAACTAAGCAGTTAAAAATTACATGTCAGTACAAATTTATTTTGTTTTATTATTAAGGTTAAGTGAATTTTCGTAGCTAATGACAGAAACTTCGTGTTGCGCTACTACCAAAAAAATCTCAATTTTCTTTAAAAAAAAATTCTTTTTTAGAGAATTTTTAAATTTAAATGTCGAACATATACGGATATTTTCAACAAAAAATCATACAAATCATTTTAAAAGTAAAAAAAAAAAATATATGTAAAACTAATATTTCAATTTTAGACTAACAATAAGTTAAGGAAATTAATCAATAGAAATATGAAAAGTAAAAATATGTTCAAAGAAATTAATACTAAAATATCAAATATATTAAGATTTCTTTCTTCTCAAAAATCTACATCAATTATAATTTGTTAAAAATTACCATAAATAAAAATCTTTATAAAATAACTTATTGAGAAAAGTAAATATTTTATTCTAAGTTTCGATAAACAAGTAAAAATTATATAATAAATACAAATCTATAAAAATTAGTTTATTGAGACTAACAATATTTATTTTCGTACTATATAAACAATAAGTTTAAAATTGTTATTAAATAGTTATTAAAAATATTTTCATAACACAAGTTTACATTAGTAAACATAAATATAAATTATATCCGAATAATTTGATTTAATTGCACCGCAAATTTTTCAAAAGAATTAATAAATAGCAATTCAATTTTTTAACCGTAAAATTGATGTCGATTCTATTTAAATTTCTTATTACAAATCATACAAACATGTTGCAATCAAGTATAAATGAGTTATGAACATATATTCTCAAAGTATTTCAGTCAATAATATTAAAGAAAAATGTATACAACTAAAACATTGCATAGTAATAAAAATCTCGATTATTATTAATAAAATTTCTCTCTCTTTTTTTAATTTGAACATTTTATCACAAATAAAATAAACACCATCTCAAAATAAATTCACTGATGAATTCACCTAATCATATTTTGATAATTTTGACGCAAGAAGTAAGCCGATTTAAATGAAGAAAAAACGTTTAAAAATTATAAATAACTTTATTCGAATTCTTTAACTCAAAAGAGAATTCGAATTTTCTTTTATAAAACTATTTAAAAGTCATCCCATAATAACATTTCAAACTCATTTTACACTTAAAAAAATGTTATTATTTTAAAATAAAAGGCGGAAGTTGCGGAAACTGCTGTTGTCAGAGAAACAACTAGAAAAATAAATCCAAAACAACCGTGCTGCCATCTTCTGTTCGGTAGACAAAACACATCATTTCTCGGTTCTCAAACCAAGATTACTCCCGCCTATCTCAGCACTTTCTAGAAAACAATTGCAAATTAAATGACATCAGCAGTTGTCTCCTATTGTCTCATGACCTTTTTGGAAAACAATGACAGGCTCAAATTATGAGAAACAAAACGCAATAGTTCCAACAAATTAACGCTTACGCACACAAATGAAAAGATTGTTTGAGACGCCGCGTTCTTTAAAAAAAATTTTTGAGAAAAGATCAACAAAACTCCACATGTTTAACCGACTTTTTGAAACAAAAGTTTTTTTTTCTACGAAAACAACTTACATGCCGGCGGCTTAGTCCAAGTGAGAATCGTTCCGTTGGCTCCCTCCCAAGTGTGTTCGAGGCGGTGTGTATCGGCACGCGTGCTGCGATATGATTCATCGAATCCCCATCCTCCGATCGGCACGTAACAACACTTTTAAATCCCTTTGTGGTTGTTGGGGGTTGACAGATTTGGCACTTTATGAGTGCCTGGACAGCTCTTATTTCTCATATCGGAATTCGAAAGAAATATGTGTGTTTCTATTTTGAAATTCAATCCTGTCAGTTTGAACAGCTAGTTTCGAATTGTAAAAAAATGCATCAATTTTAAATTTAACACGGAAATCATTGTACACTTGTTGTAATACTTATAAACTAAGAGCTTATTTTATAGAATATTATCCAAAATATCTAGTGGCGTAACGCACCCCCTCCCCCCGAAACTCCAGCATCACGGGGGAGCCCAAAGCCTGACTGATGCCAAGTATGTATTTAACCAAATGGGGCCCAAAACTGACTTTACAGGGGAACCCTAATATTATCCATTACGCTACTGACAAAATCATATTTTGACTGTACTGTAAAAAACTTAAGGTGTATTAACTTTTTCCTCTCATAATTATATTATCCATTTTTTGATGTTTAAAAATGAAATTATTATCATTATAAAAAGGTACCTAACATTTCTGTATCTACCACCATTGGTTTTAGAAGTCCATTTTATAATTGATTTTATTCTATTCTTTCGATTATATTTCTTGTGAATGATTTGTGCATATATGCAAAGAACTAAACTGAGGATTATATTCTTATTCAGCATACAGATCGATATCGGGAATCAAATTTTTCTTGAAGAGAAATAGCCACTAAGCATCATTTTAATTTCACGTGGATATAATTTGGAGAGAGAGAGAGTATAATTAATTTAGACTAAGGATAATTTGCTTCTCAAATTTCGGTTACACAATTAGCATACGTATGTTCTACTTTCTATTATAAAATTCTGTTGACCCAAAATTAAACGGCACTTTTGTTTGGTTTCATATTTAAGAGGTGTGAAATTATTACTGAGATTTTATACTATTTATTTTATCTGTGGGAACCTAACTACCTACGCGCTCCGGAATTATAATTTTGTTATAAATAAGATTCGACCTTATAAATTTTTATTGTAAAAAATATGTCTTAATAATCATGTGTCCAGTTTATGTGGAATTATTCAAACGAATAAATATGTTGTGACGGGGCTTTACGTGACTTTCAACTAATTATCCTCTTGGGGAATCTTTGGACCAGTAATCGCGTTATTTCACAGCCATCCCTCTCAAGAAGAAACCATGAGATGCAGATTTGCTAGTGTTTTTTAGTTAAAGTTTAATAATCGTAGATGAGACGCAGAAGGAGCGGAGTCGCTGAAAGCAGTGCTGATACGGTAGGAATCAGAATTACGTCACGTGACTAAAGAGCTGATTTTAACTACTAGAATAAGTTAGGGAAGTTAGGATTATCAAGACAGCATTGATTAAAGCTAAGCTATTCGGATTTCGTACGCTTATTCACATAAGGTTAACGCTCTCATTATATCACTCTAATTGTTCCCTTTATAGATTGCTTGTTCTGGAGTATTATCTTTGATAATAATAAATTAGATTTTTCAGGGTTAGTCTTGGTCATCTATCTTTCCCTCCAACAAATTTAGGTAGATTAGATGACGAGGAAGAGCCCCCTGGGGCGAGGCCTTTACAATGTCTTAATATTCGAGGACTTAAAACGAACAAAATGTTATTAATCATAAAACTTAATATTCGAGAATTTTTCTATGTACAAATATTTTTTAGTTTGAATCATTTTCTCTAACGTCCACATTATAAGGACGGCCGTAGAGTGAAATACTAGCTTTAGTGTTGTTCTCATCATTTGACTGTGGATCAAATCATGAGGTCTTCGCCAATAGTAATAGTGTACATTCAAAGTGTGACAGTAATAAGTAATGAATCAACCTATTCTCTATCATTATGAGAGAACTAACAAATAAATTTTAATACGCTCTTATTAACAAATATTAGTATATCACACTTTAAAACATTCAATGTAAAACAAAGGAATGCACAATATAAGAAATTGAAAATATAATAAAAACTTGTTCTTATTACATCTTGCTTTTGCAAATAAAATTTAATATAAACGAGGAATTTTAATACAGTTAAAAGTTTTGCAAGAGAAAGTATTATGAAGTCGTTGGTAGAAATGTGTAATTTTAAAGAACATTTTTTTATTGTATGTCAATAAAAGATATCTTTCTAGTTAGTACTTCATAAGTACAATGCTCTTTTTATTTTTTAAAAAAATATATTCTAATTCATTAAAATTTTGATTCTCGCTGTGGAATTCTGTCAAGCAAATAGCTTATTTCAAACTTCTTTTCAGGAGCAGAACTTTACTAGGCGTTGAAAACTTCTTAAGAATACGTTTTATTCCATTACGAATTATTAATATTCTTTTTTTTAATGTGGCGTATCATTATTTTTGAAAAAAAATGCATATTATTAAAATTTATTAACAAACTTATTAATATATTTATAAGAAAGATTATTAAACCTTGATAGCAAAATTGCCGTCGTTCTTGAAATTAAAAACTCTACATTTCTATAATGTTTTTAAAATCATCTTTTCAAGAAATTTCAATAATTCAGTAAAAGATAGTTTTTATAAATCAATATAAATTTAAAAATATTAGTACGAATTCAAATAATTTGTGATGATGATAAACCAGAGTGAGAAATAAATGTTAATGACTAAAAAATTTACTGTGGTCTACCGCTGCAATATTTTTTATATGTCCATCTGATGTAGATATAAGTAGTAGGATTCAAAAGTTCCCGTACTGAGTCTATAATTTGAAAAATATTTCCAATTAAACTGCTCAACACATCCTCCTTTGAAATAAGACCCTTGAATAACAACACGCTTTTTCCATGGCTTATATGTAAAGGTCATCGAAACATTTCTGGAATCCATTTTTAGCCATGTCCTTTAATTCAGCCAGCGCGATGCACTTTTAACTTCATCTGCAGATTGGTCTTCGTTTAACTTGCGGGAACGATATGTTGACACACTCTATGCATGTTAAAATCCTTAATCAGTATTCATTGACAGGTGGCGAGGATATCCCAACTAATTGAGCTATTGTTTGAAGCTTGTTCTTACGTACCGCCGCAGAAACATTTTCGATGCTTTCAGCGCTGCGGGAAGTCTGCGGACGTCCAGAGCGTTTGTCGTCTTCGACACTTTCCCTGCCTTCTCTGAAACGTCGATGCCACTCAAAAGCATGCGTTCGCGATAATATATCAAAGCCTTACATCTGATTCAAAATTTCGTAAGTCTCCGTAGCACTCTTTCCAAGCAAACACAAAAAATAATAGACTTTATCCGCTCGACAAACGCAATTTCTTTCAATCGCCGAAGACTAAATACATCCACCAACAAAATACGACACCGTGGTGACCCACTGACCACATGATTTAGAATAAATTTTTTTTAGAAAAGGGAAAGAATGCAATAACACAGAAAGGTTATTGCAGTCGCTCTACTGCAAACATTTTCCACGTTATAGGCTCAGCCCGGAAATTTTGAATCTTACTAGTATAATACACTTCAATGACTTCTTACAAGTAATGCCCCCATTTCTTTTTAAAGTGTCAAATTAAATTTTTCCGTTCAAACACGTTTTTAATCCGAATAACGAAGTTTGATATTTTAAAAAGAAATACATAAATATACCAAGAATAAACCCGAAATATTTGTAAGTATAAAATGAAACAAAATTTGAGATCTTGCGATGAAGTTAATCTTGAAAAAACGCAGTTATTTGAAAAAAAGAAGGGAAAGAGAGAGAGAGCCGCCAATTTGAAGTCAAGTCACTGCAAATTTCATCAGAGTACAGTAAAACATAGATAGAGGATTGGCGAGTAATATGTCAGCCTGGGGGTCGCAATAACGGGGGATTAAGAATGCATAGTGGAAGGGAGGTTCTCCGAAGAATCGTTTGCTTCCCGTAATCACATGCGTGTATGCAGGAGAGAAAAAAAAGGGAAGCAGAGTGATAATTTTTACTTTTATTTTTTGTAGAATACCAAAATCCCAGCTTAGGATCAGTAATTCCCCATTTGGGTGGGGAGAAAATGATACACTTTGTCATAAGGCGTTGTTTCGACGGGAAATTTATTTTTATAGTGCATTTGTCGCGAGAGAAAAAAAAAACGTGAGAAATGCCAGTAGTTTCGGATTGAGAGATGCCAGGATGATAAAAATGAAAAAAATCCACGTGATTTGTTCCCTGTGAATTCCTTTCTTATCGTGGATATATTGTACCCAGAATGGTATGACATACGAAAAGTAAAAAAAAAGAAAATTTTTGAGATGATTTACGTGGTTTAAACTTCGCCGTTTCTCATAATAAATCTTGTTTTATGAACAGGAGGTCTTGGCATCTCTACAAATTTAGTCGTCATTTTACTACATAAAAGTTAAAATAAAGAAGCATCAAATGCTTTAAAACGATCTATCTTGTTATTGTGCGAGTATTTTAGTTCCAATAGACTCAATTAAGACACGTTTTTTTTCAATTCCTACTAATAGCTCACAATCTCTATATATTTATTTATATATTTATTTATTTATCTTGGTGGAATTTTCAATCATTAGTAAAATACATTTTAAAGCGCTCAATTGAGATAAAATTTTATTTACATGATTATTTTGGATGACAATACAATAATATTATAATAATTAATAAAAATTTTAATTCATTAAAACTAATTATTTAAAGAATTACAAATACAACCACGTTGGCATCATTTTTGGCGACTTGTGTTAAAACTTGAAAAGGTTTTTTCTCACGCGTTAAAGTATTCAGTTGAACTGAAATTTATATACACGATTGTGTTGGATGACAAATACGATATTTTAATGATAATTAATAAAAATTAAGTACCACTTAATGTTGTGATTCTATCCTATGTATATACATATTTACATTAATTGTAACTATTTAATAAAAAATAGCTAAAATAAAATGTTTCTTTGTTGATCTATGTAGGAATTGACTTAATTTTTTTTTTTTTTTACGTTACTTGTTTTTACAGCACTTCAAAAGTTAATTTTAATGGGTTAATTTAATGTTTTTTTCTATTTAAAAATGCATTAAATTTTGTAATAATATATGTTGCTGTTGCGAGTATTTCCTTCGCGATTTTTGTGAATATTTATATAAGAGGACAGTTAACTTTTAATTTAATTGAATTAAAATTCTCTTATGAAAATTTTATACTTACTTAATTTTATTCATTGTTAGTTTTTATTTTCTGAAATTCATACGTGTTCATTTAATGAAAACACATCTAGAGTTGGTGTACTCTTATAAAAACACAACCATTATATAAATATGTTGTTACAACACAAATGTAAAGGATGCTTCGAAAGCGCGAGAATGTAAAAGTGTGGTGTTTACATACATTCGAGAGAAAAAAGCAAAAATAACAAAAGCAGACGGCATATTGCGAGTTTCCTTGGGATATGTGACCCCGAGTATTTTAGTTATCTGGCAAATGTTGAAATCCTGTATAAATGTTAAGATAACTGTGGAGAATATTATTTGCGAAATGCCATCCAGTCTAATTTAAATAGGTAAAACAGACGTATACATATCCAATATTCGAGGTGAGGATTATATACATGTAATGATTCAGCCTTTAAATTTTTTGTCGTGGGATTTTATTTAATTCATGATGGTCTTGAGTCCTCCAAGACTTTGCATGACCACTACTTTATCTTTTCAAACCTGCCACATCCTCACATTTCAAAATAACATAATGCAGTATAGCATCATTCACTTTTTCTGAACCAATCGCAGTATTCACTAGCGGGAATCATATGATTCTCAAAGCTTCCAGTTGAGGAAGCCATAAAAGGTGGGATCTCTGGAACGAAACAAGGACGCCTTAGTCTTTTGTCCATGTTGT
>BMAV01006275.1:160916-191810 GCA_019973955.1 Trichonephila inaurata madagascariensis
TACTTTTGTGTAAATCTCAGGGCCTCAGGAAGTCTTACGATGTCTTTGGTACAACGTGAGTATTAAAGTACAATCTGATGATATACTAAGTTAATGAAATCGGAATGTATTATTAACTTAAGGGAATCCTTCTGCGTGGAAAAGCAGTCAGTAATTGAGTAATACTCTTTACCTTTAAACTAACGTAGTTTACAAAAACTCACAGTTTAATATTAAGGAACAAAATTTGAAATTAACATAGGTATAGTGTAACTTGAAAGTATATAATTAAGAAGAAGCAATTGAAAGACTTACCATTTGGGCAGGCGATTTTGGCTTCCGAACTACACCAGGAACTTTCGTGCCAACTGCAAATAAACGTTAGAAACATTAGTACTTTGTTGATGAGGAGACGTGTCTAAAATTCACATTAAAAGAGCCAATTAATGCTTCGTATGAATGAATTATGTGAACTGTGAAATACTTAGTTTAAATAATAAATACAACAGATAACATGTTTCTTGTTAATATATGTAATAATATGTTTAAGCAAAACATATTCAATTTGAAGAGAAAATTACTATAAACTATTCAAATCCTTTATCAATATATAATCTTATTGAATTCTTTTAAATCTCTTATTCATATACCTGTTATTAAAGCGGATGAACTACATTCTGCTTTTTTTATAGCATAAATAGCTTTATGTTTAGGTATTATCATTTTAACCTACGAAATCGCTATTTTTATCATTTTTAAATTGGATTATCATTAAAAATATCTTAATAGAAAGTCAAATTTTCAGTTCTATATATATATATAAACAGCTTTTTATTATTTGAGAGTGAAACATCTCAAATTTTAGAAGCAAAGAAAAAGAAAACCAGAAATATTCAATGTACCTGTTAGTTGTTTAAAAAATACTTAGCATTTATTTGACATTATCTCCCGAAACATCTATACTCGTTAATAAGGTCTTAAAATGCTTCAGATGATCTTCAAAAATGACTTCAAGTTAAGGAGTTTCTATTCAGTTTAATAAATCAAGCGTCTTTAATTTATAAAGATGCTTTAATTTGTACAGATGCTTAATTTATTAAACTGAAGATTGTAATATGAAAAATCCATCGTGGCTTAGTTGGTTTCCCGATAGGATCTTGCCTTATAATTGAGGTGTTATATTGTTTGATTCCTTTAAAATTTGTAATAAAGAACTGTGTAAGAAAAGCCTTTGTATAAAGGGACTCTTACATTTTATGTTTTTAATACATTGTTCGTGATTATCTACGAAGTACTAAAAATAAGAGTCGAAGGATAATATAAATAAGATGAAATATTCAATGTATATCGAACTAGACAAAATACTTAATGTAAACCCAAGTAGTTGAAGTAATTAATTTTGAAACACGTCACGTACGTTCTTTTTCCTGCAGCGGTGCTCTCTTTATAGATAAGTTGGGTTTTACAGGCAAAGCTTATTTCTCAGCGTGAACTTGAAAAGTATCATTGAAACCATAGATGAGATCAACCAGAGGTTACCAGATTGGCAACTTTATCACCCCTAAGGGGTGAAAAGCATTGCCAAAAAATCATCGAAAATGCTTTAGAATCGACCCTTCTAGTAATTTCCATGAGCTTATATAAAGGATCTTTGAAACAGAAATCGAGTCAGTTTAGAAAAGAGCCCAATCGTGTGCATTGACAGCGATAGAGACATTTGTTTGAAGTCCTGCTGGTGAAACTGTTTAGAAAGCCGTTTCTGGAATGTAGCAAAGCCTATTTATGTCGCAGGAAAATGATGAAATTACGAATCTCATCAAATCCTTAAGGGAATCACTTGACGGTAGATGTTAAAATAACTTCTCTTCGAGGTCATTTCCCTGATAAAAGTAAGGGATTTGAACGAATCCCTGAGCTGTTTTAGCTAAATGATGATATAATATTGCCAAGTATTTAAAAGGGTTTACTTAACAAATATGGTGCATTATTAAACGTAGAAGTAAGTAATACAACAATAGTCAATGAAATACAAATTATTTATTCGAAACTAATTAAAAAATAATTAGAAAATTAGGATGGTAATCAATCTCTGTGTTAATTCTATGATGCCATTTTTTTTAAAGATATGGGGTTGATATTTAGGGGATCGATAGTACTACTTGTATTGTTAAGAAGTACAAGGCCTTGCCCCCCCCCCAGGTATCTACCTCCGATATAGCATCTTGCCAATGCAAATCCTAATTCTAACTAGTTCATTTCATCATTTCGCTGAAATAGTTCAGGGATTTGATAAAATTGCTTACTTTCATCAAGGAAATGACCTTGAAGACACGTTATTTTAACATCTCCCGTCAATTAATCATCTCCCTTAGCGATTTGATGAAACTCCTAATTTCGCCATTTCCTGACGACATTTATAATGAGCACGATTTCACTATTGTAAATAACCTGTTATAATATTTCTAAATGTATATATGTCTATTAGTCTTACTGTAGTCATCTGTGTGTGTTCGTACTTGTCTATTAATAAATCTGTTATTATTCAAATAATTTGCATCAATATACATAAAAATCGATGAAATGTGTTATGGGTATTAATGTATCACCATAAGTTCTACAATGACAGTTACAAGTGTTTAAAATATTTCTCGTATAAAAAAAAGGTTTTATTTTGTGTAAAAATTTTCACTTATAAGATTTAAAAATTAAGTCTGTTAAAAAGGAGAAAAATATTACCTGCTGATAAATAATTAATATAAAATATCTTTAAAACAATTCAACAATAATATAAAATAAAGCTTTTGTTGTTCAAATTTTCAAATAATATGAATGATAAGTTTTGATATAAATGTTAAGCATCACTTCATGTAAAACAAGTAATATGAAAAAAAAAAAAAAAAAAAAAATTAAGCCAAACCCTACTTAAGTCAGCAAAGAAAAATTTAATATTTTAGATACTTTTTATTAAATAATTACAACTGATATAAATATGTATATACAAATGACAGAATCACAATATTAAGTGGCAAAATAGAAAGCGATTTTCGTTGAAATTTTCCTTTTTATATAGGGTGTTGGAATATTTTTTTGTTAATATTTATTCATTCATTAAATTTAATTATTTCAATAAAATAGTATAGTAAAAAGAAATCACGTTCTCAGAAACTAGGCCCTCTCAGGTGGAATTCAAATCTACGACCTTTGGATTAGAAGTTCAACGTGCTATCCATTGCGCAACAGGGACACAACGAGCGATTTTCATTTTTATATATGGTGTTTGACTATTATTTTTGTTTATTAGTATTTATTCATTAATTAAATAGAATAAATGAATTAATATTTGAAAAACTGTATTGACATCAAGTGTCATCCAGTACAAGTTTAAAAAAATGTACTTCATCTCATAGTATTTAAATACAATACTCAAGCTTGGGAAAGATTCGCCTGAATTATTATATCAAAATAATTAAATGCATTTTACCAATATTTAATTAAGCTACATACATGTATTACAATTAATAATATTGTGCAAAAGTTGGTTATTATAATACTTTTCCAGATATACAAATAACACTTGGTTGGAAAAATTTTATTAATTTATTTTTTTAAAAAATACAAGGGATTAAATGAATATTTAAATTTTGGAAGATTATTTTTAAGAGTACACACTAAAAATAAAGATAAATGTCTTCGAATCTTTTTTTCATTTTTTGTAATTTACAAAATAACTAGAGACTTCATATTTATTTTCAGCCAGCATGCCATTAAATGGTTAAATTTCCCGGAACAATTCAGGAAAAATGCCAGAAGCAAACGCTATAAGCTTTCGTATAATCCTATTTTTTCCCCAGAACTTCTTTAAAAGCTTTTACTCTTATTTTCAGATGCAAAAGAAGTTAATCATAGTTATCTTTAAGCAACGATTACAAAGCCTATTAGTTTATGTAAGACTTTTTTCGTTATTTTTCGGTTTAAGTTTTACAACAGCATTCTATTAACTATTCTCCAGATTTCTTTTGCTATTTTTTCTTCTTAACTATAAGCTAAATATGAATAATTTAAGAGTGTTTAAAAATTTTTATATGAATATTGAAAGAATTAAATGATATAATCTGGATTCTTGAGGTATAATGAAGATTCAAAAACTTAAATTATTGATGTATACTCGAAAAAATAAAATAAAATTAAAAACTTCAAATTTAAAAAAAATATTAATTTTATTTAAATTAAGAACTTTATATAAATAAAATTGTATTAAAATAGATATTTTTTAAAAAAATTAACAGCCACAAAACAATACTCCACTTTAAAATATTAAATTAAAATTAAAATGACTATCCAGTTATAAATTATCTGATTATTAGCTTATAATCTGTTTGTGACGAGTTTATCCGCGTTTCTTTAAATACTAATCCTCTTGGAGAATATTGGTTCTTTAAATTTATTATATTATAAACCTTCCCCTAAGAAGAAGATGTGAGTATGTAAATTAAGCCTTGTATATAAAGATTAAACTTTCAAGTTAGAAGGAGAGAGAGGTTATAGACTACTAACGGATAGCAGTGATTGATTAGACGTAATGTGAGGCGTGAATACTTCTTAGCTGATTAGTGTAATATTAAAGATTGACAATTTGCCAACTATAGTAATTAAATTCGATTAGGTCTCTTGGAATTAGAATATGTATTGCTTGGACGAAAGTGATCCAATTTATTAAGACTTCTCGCTATAGCTTTCCTTCTTTAGTAGTTGGTGAATCTCTTAACTTGGTTAATAGAATTTGTGTCGTTGTTCATAATAGTAAATAAATAAAAGTTATTTTTTGAATATGGCTAATCTTCCTTCCGACTCACACACACTAACAGACGTCGCGGGAGACCATTACACACATGTTTATATCATTTATTTATAACGTAACTAAGACAAAAATTCTAAGTTTTTCTTTCTTTTAAAATACAAAATTGGTAATTAAAATTGTCTAAAATCCAAATCACAATTTTATTTATTCTATAAAATTTTTCTGACAAAAGTTATTCTGATAAATATAGTCATTTTTCAGATAGATTCGTAGAAAATCATAAATGGTTGGGCTATTTTATTGACTGCTAGAACGACATCGTAATAAATTCGACAAATATTTCAGTTGTATCTTATTCTACAAATAAAGTTATATTTACTTAGCAAATATCAAGAAAGCTTGCCCAGAAAAATACTTCGAAGGCTTAGAAAAGTTCACATGTACTAAATATTAGAAAAGAATTTTTTTTCTGCGATTCATACAAGAAATAAAGCTTTTTTTTTCAATGAATATAAACTTTAATTTTAATTTTAAGTGTTTTTACTATTAAAAAATCTCGTTAGAAATTAGTATTAGAATAATATGAATTTTTTTCTAACAAAAATATTTCAATTTCGTTGTATTTTTTTCCATTTATTTCATTTCATTCCAGCTATACAAAATATTATCCAATTCTTTAAAGACAATGGAAAATACTAGTTAAAAATAAATTAAAAACAAATTAGATGAAGAATTAAAAAATAAGAATTAGCAGGTCATTGTATTCTTAACTTAATACATATCAATAGATGTTTGTCTCAGTTTTATATTAATACAATAAAAATCATGAAAAAATATTAATAACGAAAATAATTAATAATGTTTTAGTAATGAAATAATCCTCTAATTAAATCATAAATAAAATTAATTTGCTGCTAATTGCTTCCAATGTCTAATTGGAGACTAGTTCTGTCATCAAATTATTAATTTGACATAACTGACGTATTTGAAATGAAATCTGTTTAGAACGTTTGTTTACAATAAGAGCTATATTTTATAACACAACAGAAGCGTATAATTAATTTAATTAATACTAAGAAAAAATACATCAGATGGAAAATGAAGATAAAGAAGTAATTTAATTGTGAATTCTTTCGAATTAAATGAATTCATTTCTGTGATGAAAGATTTTGATTAATCATTTGATGAAAGAATGAAATGGTGCTTCCGTTGGATATGTTTACCATTAGTGTTAACAATGATCTTTCTTTGAAAATATCGATTAGTCTGGTTGTGAAAAAGAATGTAATTTATTTTCATTTTCTTAAAAGATATATTTCCTAATGTAAAGAAAATAAGTTTATTTGATTTTAGTCTTATTTGTTTGCTTGTTTTTCTTGAAAATACAGTAAAAAAGTTGTAACACGCCATCTACTAATCCACTTGGGAAAAATATTTTAAAGCTGTTGTATGTTTATAAAATCGCTTCCTATAGAAAAACCGGGATTTATGTTAGTTTGAGTGTTTTTTAAACTTTAGTGAAGTGAGTGTAAGAGTTAGTCGTTAGGCTGCTAATGAAGTTAGAATATCAAAAAGTTAATAGACAATATCTGAAGTTCTCGGAGTGCGCGAAGCGAATCTTTAGTCAGATTCAAGTAATACAGGTCAAGCCCTGATTAGTGCTGTTTCCTCGGATCATAAGCAGATAAAGGATCTAATTAATTGTCTTAGAATTTTTGGATAGCGATTAATTTGACCGCTCCATCGGTTTATGACATTTCTCGATATTAATTTGAAAGATTGATAAATATATCGATTTTACTACAATGGCTGAATATATCCGTTGTCTCTTACTTCACTAGCGACCGCAGGGTCGTAACAAAGTTCTATTTTTAAAAATGATTTGTATATATATATATTAGGTTAGCTGAAATTTAAATATTTTAAAACAAAATTTAAATTTCTATGTGTAAGTGAGCTGTTTCACTAATCAGAAAAATTTGCTTTTCATGACTTCAACACTTGAAATAATATTCGTAATTTTAAAATTCATGCAATTTTTGAAAGGTTTTCAATTATTTCCACATAATTTATTATTTAAGGTTGATATGAAACTCCATTGGTTACATGTTGATTTATTATTATTTTACTTTTAACGTTTTTTCACAATCGAAGGAGTTTCTTAGCTCTATTTATTCCTCTGAAGTGTTTTTCTTTTAATAAATCTATCGATATTATACTTTTTGAAAACCTTTTTAAGAATCAGAATGATAAGTTTGTAGCATTTTCTGTCATTTTGACTCTTTTTTCTGTTTATTGAGATAAGTTTTTTTTTTTAAATATGTATATATGTAAGAAATAAAAATTTTTTAGTTGGTAAAAAAATCCGAAAAGGTTTTTAGTTGTGCAATAGAGGCTTTAATTAGCATTTCGACAAAATTTTGAATCAAATTATTGCAAAAAATTAGATATTAATTTGAATCATTTAAAGTCATTATATTTTAAAAATTATTTACTAAAGTAAAAATACTTTTATTAAGTTTAAACTTTTTTTCAATATATCAATTTCATTAAAGAATATTTCACTCACTCACTCACTCACACACACACACGCACGCACGCGCAAAATATATTTATTCATTGTATAAATTTCAGTGTCTTAATTCGATTTTTTTCTGTTGCTTCTGAGAATTCTTTATGAACAAACTATAAATTGTTTTCCTTTTTGACTAGAGAGTTTTTAAAAATTAAACATACTTTTTTCCAGTCTCATATAGTTACATATGAAATCTTTTTTT
Source organism: Trichonephila inaurata madagascariensis (assembly GCA_019973955.1). Lineage (NCBI taxonomy): Eukaryota > Metazoa > Arthropoda > Arachnida > Araneae > Nephilidae > Trichonephila > Trichonephila inaurata. The sequence continues at coordinate 168,471 of BMAV01006275.1, forward strand.
AATCCTTGAAACATTTATCTTTTTTGAAAAAAAATCTTCAAAAATATCTTTTTTTATTCTATATTCCATAGGTGCAAGAAATTTATAGCAATTGGTGAATATATTCAGAAAGCTTCATTTTATAAAATTCAAGACAATTGGTAGTGAAATTTCTCAAGAGCACTTATTTTATATATATATAACAAAGGGTAAATAACCTTTAATAATAATTCGCAATTTTTCCAAAACTAATAATTTACATCGAGGCTAAGAATTAATAATTGAAATATATAGAAATTTAAATAATGTTTAGTTATTTTCTTTTTTTTTAATTTCAATGAACACGTAATTCATATAATTCTCACTATAACATTCTTTTTACAAAGCAGTTATTTTGTACGTTTTACGTACAAATTGAAAATGTGAATAATTCTAAAAATTAAAACGGGGAAAATTCTTTATTTAAACGACACTATGTGTATGTGTTCTCATGTGTATGAAGAATGATTCTATTTCATCTAAAACAAAGAATTTCTCACTGCCTCAGTCGTTATATATATGTATGAAATGAATTTAATTATGAAAAGTTTACGTTGTATTATTTGTGGTTGAATAATTAGCTGTTTTAGTTGCGTAAATTTTGTATTATGGGCTTTTGTGTGTATGTAAAGGTTGTTGTTACTTGTATTGTCTTTATTAAACGAATGCCGATATCATACCCATGTTTTTGTCCCCAATGAAATCTGATTCATTTCAAGTTCAAAAAGGCTTTCAAGTAATTACTACAGTTATCAATATCTTTATCCCTTTTATTTTTTGTCTTTTGTGTAATCATGTCTAAAAAGGGATGTTTACCGAGATCATATTTTCTCTTTTTTTCAATTTCTACTATTAGTTCACTCTCTCCCTATATATATATCTTTATATATAAAAAATCTTCTGTGCGTGTGTATGTGACTAAACTCCTCTTAAACGGCTGGACCGATTTTGATGAAATTTTTTATGTGGGTTCAAGTGGATTCGTGAATAGTTTAGATTCACGATTTGGTCCAATATCGCAATTAGTTAAAAAGATATTAATTAAAAACATAAAAAATATTCAGCTCAACATTCACATGCAACGTTATTGTTATAATAATGACGTACGTTGGCGTCGAAAATCGATTTTCAGCCAAACTGGCCAAACCGGGTCTTTATTGTTTCAAAAATGCAGAGGAATCATGCTTTTTAGCGTTTTTAATTAATATATTTTCAAGTAATCTTTATATATGTAATTCTTCTGTGCGTGTGTATATGACTGACTCCTCCTAAGTGGCTGGACCGATTTTGAGGACACTTTTGTGTGGGTTCAAGTGAATTCGAGAATGATTTAGATTCACAATTTAGTCCAACATCGCAATTAGCTAAAAATATATTAATTAAAAACCTTAAACCGCATAATTGTTTTACCCCTGTGGGCTGTTTATTCTGCTAATGCGCGGCAAGAAAAAAAAACCCTTGCTTTTCACACGGCTAATTATATGTTGCATGTCCAAGGTTTGGCAAACCATCGCATTTGTTTGTTTATACTCGTCAAGGATTAACCAAAAACATTGTACATTCAATGGCTTTACGATAAATTTATTTTTTGTGCATTAAAAAAATATACCTGTTATGAAGATAACTCGAGTTTTATCTTTTTTACCCTTTAATCAAAACAAGTTTAAGTTTCTATTCAAAATAGGTTCTATATTCAACTTAGTTCATAGTAAATACATACTCACACGCAATTGATAGATCGAATTTTGGTAACTGTATGTGTGATGATGTCAGGTATTGTAATAACTTTCTTTATAAAAAACTTAATCAAAACGATCCAGATTGTTACAACTTATTCAAAAAAGTTTGTAACTTTCGGATTTAAGACGTGTGTACAGGACAACGTCTGTCGGGATCGCTAGTATATATATATATCTTGTTCAAATTTTTAATCGTTAATCAAATACTTTCTATTCATCCAAGCAAGTTCAAATACATTTTTTTAAACTTGTAGGGGATGACACATGATGTTAATAGTTTTTTCAAACATTAATTCATATATTAAATTAAAAAATAAATAAAAAGTAATAAACAAAAATAATAGTCCAACAGCATATACAGAAAGGAAAAGCGTTCACTGTGTCCCTGTAGCACGATGGACAGCACGTTAAACTTCTAATCCAAAGGTCGAAGGTTTGAATCCTACCTGGGTTGGCTTCATTTCTGAGAATATGATTTCTTTTTTACGATATTGTTTAATTAGAATTAAATTTGATGATTGAATAAATATAGTAACAAACAAAAAAAAATAGTCAAACACCCTATATACAAAGGAAAATGGAAAATTGCAACGAAAATTGCCTTCCCCATTTTGTCACTTAATATTGCGATTCTGCCATATGTATATACCTACATATTTATATTAATTGTAACTATTTAATAAAAAAAATAACTTAATTTTTTTTCATATTACTTGTTTTAAAACAATTTTTTATTTGAAAACTTTAAAAACAAGATTTACATAACAAATATCACGTATTCTTATATTATTATCTGAGATTACATAAATTCACTTAAAATACTTTTTATTCATAAGCCTTAAATATGATTAACACACATTAAGAATACCAAACCCCCTTTCCCCAAATCCATCAAAAACTTAATCCACGACTGTCAACCGACTTTTTCTAAAACACACCATATTGACTTAACGTGTCTAAATTCCCCAAAAAGCACATACAAACGACCACCCCTAGAGAGCAGAAGACCCCGAAATTTCCACCCAGCGATTTCAAAAGAGAACGCTTTTGCCTTTTGTTTGCATTGAGTCAGTATTTCAACTTCAACACAAGCATGGGGGTTGGGGAGAGCGCAGTCGGGAATTACGGACCATTAGCATCAGGTCCCCGGGAATATTGGGAATTTTGACGCAAGGGAGGGGGCTGAACTGCAGACGATTTGCTGTGGGAAGAGTTTCGTATAGGTTTATTGGCAGATTAAGAGGGCTTAAGTGTTATGGGTGATCGCGTCTAAAAGCATTTATTGCCCTTTGATAATACCGTGGAGACTGAGTTGTAATCGCATCGATTAGCTGTCGCGGAAGCGTTTGGTCAATTTAAGCCTTTTCTGCAGGTTAGTTTTACGCATTTGTTTTAGTTTGAAAACTAAAGTTTGGAAAAAGAGTTCAGGAATTGGCGCACACTTGCAATTAGATTTTGTTATTTTTTTTTATGCTCTGTATATATACAGAAGGCATTCATGTAAGGGGAGAGCATTAGGAATTTATATCCTTATATTAAGGAGCAAACTTTTGTGGTTATAAATATTAAATTTAATAAAAAGCTACTTCTGTTTTCTCAAGGGGTAAAAAAACAGTTAAGAGAAAATATATTTTCTTAGAAATTGAGTGACTGAATATTAACATCGCACTGTTCAGCTACAGGAGGTCTTTTGGTGACGGACCTCATAATTTTGAGTCATGGTCAAGTGTCAAGGACGACACTTGAGCTGTCACCCACCTCTCCTAACTACTAACTCCCATTTAGATCTCGACAGATTTAACGTGCATCGCTCCCCTACACGGCGGGTCTTTAGGCTCGAACACGTGACACGCCAGCCACGAAACGATACCTTGACTACTAGGCTACCGTGGCCCCTCTTAGAAAATGAATGAATCTTCCAAGTAAAAAGTTTGAATGCGCTTTTATGTTATGAGTTAATGACACATTTTTCAAAAATATATTTCAAACCAAATAATAACCATAAAATCCGGCGTATAACGCGCACCTATACTTCCAAGTTGCAATTTTTAATTTTTAGGTATATTCGCCGTATAACGCGTACTTACGAAGAATCCTGAAATGTATGTGCGCAATGCTCTTTTGTTTTGAAGTCATTTATACCAGGTATTTCAAGCTTCAGAACAAAACAGTATACTTCTACACTGCTACCCTTTACGTTTATAGGGGAAAAAAATGTCGTTTCTTTAAAATAAATAGGATTTTGATAAATGTAGAAGTAATTTTTTTCTATGCACCTCTTCCTTCATTTTTAAAGCTCTTATTTTTATACCCGGCGTATAACACGCACCCGTAAATTTCAAACTTATTTTTTGTGTTTAAAGAGCGAGTTATACAGCGGATTTTACGTAATAACACACTTTTTATTTTTATTTCAGTACAAAGTGAACATGATTAATGGTTTAGCTAGTAAATATGTATTTCTTTTAATTAAATTACAAAGGGAAACTAATCCTTTTGTGTTTCAGTAATAATTTCAGTTAATTTAACAATTGGATGGGTGCTTAAGAGGTTTATATTCCAGCATATATATGTTATATATATATATATAGCAAAGCTAATTATTTATAATGAAAATCAGTGCGTTTATTTTGTTTCGATTTTCTTAAGGAGGGGAAAAAGAAATTACACAAAAGAATACAGAAAAACATTTATCATTTTCAAATACTTTTATTTACAGTGAAACTACTTATTTGTAATGTTATTGGTAAGATAGTATATAGAGCATAGTTCTATGCAAAAAATTCTCAACCTTTTTTGGTTGCGGTACTCTTTTAAGAATTTCGAAATTTGGCGGCAAACTAACAATAAATAAGCTTAAAAGAATTTTACTTATCAGTAATACACTTCCCTCTATCCACGACTGAATGAGTTAAATATACCACGAATATTCTTAATTTATTATCTGTAAAATGATTAGGAATGATTAGGTTCCGGATTTTTTTTTCTTAGAGTATACTTAATTATTTTTAAAAAATTTGGCAGCACAGTGATTGAGAATCACTGTTCTGTACAATTATACCATTAATTATACGCTATGTAATCATACTATGTTTATCTTGTTCATGTAAAAGATACATTATTTATTATTATGTGTGGTAAATACATCTCCATTTTGTTCTTGTTTATTAAACATATTGTGCATTGAATTAAATCTGTATTAAAATTACTTTTATGTTATTAACACAGATTTTTATGTTCTTATGGCAAAAAGCTATCGAAGTATTAAATGACAAGGAGCTAAATTCATGTGACGTCATGGTCAAATTACAACTACAATCGGGTGTTTTCAGACAATCAGTTGTAGCTAATTTTTGCTTTTTAAGGAAAACTTCTTTTAAAAATGTATATTTACCAACAATATTAACACACATAAGTAAACAAAATGCATTTAATTTATAAATATACGTATATTACAATATTTTTTTAATCTTTTAGTTCTGAAAAAACTTTTGAAGAATCTTAATACTTGAACATTTTTACCAAATCATCAAATTTGAAACTGTATCTAAATTTCACATGTAGACCAACACAAGCAAAGAGTCTGATGTCAAACATGATTGTATTTATCATACGATCGTTATGAATTTATCCTATTTACATTGAATAGATCAGTCTATATGGAATCGGAAGATGCAGTTCTTTCCTCAAGAAACAATGGCGTAATGTATACCCTCGCATTGCAGGGGAGAGGCAGGATTCTAGGGGGCCCAAGGCCTGACTGACGCCAAGAACATATTTAACCAAGTGAGGCCTAAAACCTGACTTTACGGAGGGAGGGAGGGTTAATATTCTCCATTACACCACTGTCAACAAAGAAATACTGATTACAATAAAATCCGGCGTATAACGCGCCTCGCCGTAGAACACGCACTTATACATTCACGCTGTAATTTTCAGTTTTTAGGTACATTCACCGAATAACACACCCCCCCCCTTTTTTTTTTTATGAAATAGCCTGAAATATATACACATGCAATGCTGTTATATTTTCAAGTCATTAATTTGAGGTTTTATACCAAGCTTTAGAAAAAAATAGTATATTTCTAGAGCTACAACGCTTGAAGTTTATAAGGAATACCATTTCTTTTAAAAAAGCTATATTTCTATTTATGTAGAAGTCTAATTATTGTTTTATGTCCATCTTTTTGAATTTTTTTAAGCTTTCATTTTTATACTCGGCGTATAACGCGCACCCGTAAATTTCGATCTTATTTTTTGTGTTAAAAGTGCGTGTTGTACGCCAGATTTTACGGTAAATTAATATTTTAAGTTATATTCAATAAATGAAGTTACATCAAATTAATAATGTATAAAAATTAAAAAATAGAAAGTTCTTTTATGCTATTCCTCTCCCCGAGGAGTATTTCCATTCAATGAATAAAATGGGAACTTACTTGAACATTAAATATTTAAAAGTTTAAATTCATCAGTATGCAAGTATTAAATAAGAAATCACTGCAAGTTCTTCAGATAAAAAAAATTAAACCCTTTTAAGATACAAGAGACAGTTTAAAAAAGCTGAAGCCTCATTACTTAAATGATGAAGTACATGCAAAGCAAAATCATTAGAGAAAAACGATTAGACCACATGTAATGGAAAACTAATGGAGGCAGTTTAGAATCATTACTTCTTATAAACATTTCTGAATGTGATGAAGCACAGGAACGTTTAAACATAAATTTTATAACTCCTCGTGCATTAAAAAACTAAATTAAGCAAACTGATGAAAACTGTAAACAAAGAAAGATGCTGGCTTACTTTTTTTGCATTGCAGTTCGTAACCAAATTCATGTGAATGTTTCTTATGAAACTATGAATAAAGTGATTTCTACGATATTTGGTACTTACGTATTATCGCAACCTATTGGCGACATTATATGAAACGAAAAACCAGGTTGCCAATTCAGCGCGGAGAACACAGGAAATCGGGGTTGCCAGCTTGGCGAGTTATTAATAGAGTTGGCGATTGTTCCGATAATACGTAAATACCCAATATTTTTTCAATTCCTACTATTAGCTCTATATATTTATTTATTTTTATCTTGGTGAAATTTTCAATCTTTAATAAAATACATTTTAAAGCGCTCAATTGAACTGAAATTTTATATACATGATTATTTTGGATGACAATACAATAATTTAATTATAATTAATAAAAATTAATTGATTAAAACTAATTATTCAAAGAATTACAAATACAGCCACGTTGGCATCATTTGTGGCGGCTTAGCGACCCTTTTGGCGACTTGTGTCAAAAATTGAAAAGGTTTTTTTTTTTTCTCACATTTTAAAGCATTCAGTTGAACTGAAATTTTATATACACGATTGTTTTGGATGACAATACGATACCTTAATGATAATTAATAAAAATTAATTACCACTTAATGTTGTGATACTGTCTTACGTATATACATATTTATATTAATTGTAACTATTTTATAAAAAGTAGCTAAAATAAAACTTTTCTTTGTTGATCTAAGTAGGAATTGACTTAAAAAGTTTATATATATATATATATATATATATTACTTGTTATTTAAATGAATTATAGTCGCATTAAAGTTAATTTCAAAAGTTCTATCTCGCAATTTTTTTAAAAAAAATTTGGCTTTGTATATTCTTTAAATGTTATTTCGGTTAAATGCTTTCCCTTGATAAAGTTATCTGCTTTTATATGATTGGCTGTATTTTCTTTCAAAAGTCACATCAATTCTCTTGACTTCGATTCGTCAAAAGACATTTAAAATCATGTTTTAAAATTTTATTGAAACAAAAACATATCGTTATCTGTCTGAAAAGAAAGTAATGAATTTCAACCTACATTACAGATATCAATCTTTATTTCTTTATCTTCTATCCGTCAAACGCCATGCAGATGAAAGGGAATGACACGTAAGTTAAATGATAAAGAAAAACTAGCCTAATAAATGAGATCTTAAAAGCTTTATTATAACTCAATGATTGCATGAGTTTTTTCTCTGAGTGTAAGTCATATTCATTTCTATATTCAATCAATCTGATATATATGCATGAGATGTCATCGTATCATGTAGCGTTATAGGTAATTGCTATTGTTGAAAGACATTATAAATTAATTTCGAAAACGAGGTGTTTTTATCAGATTACTAACCATTAAATCAAATTCAATACACCTTAAACAAAAAATAACAGAATTATTTTTACTAAACGAATACAGTGAAATACGTTTAACGCGAAAACGCTTAAGACGAAATATAGGTCAACACGAAATAATACAACGCTCCTGAAAAATTACTATGTAGTTGCATGCATTTTTTCTCTTAACACGAAATAAAAATCGTTTAACACGAAAAGATTTCCCTTCTGAGAATGAATAAAATACGGAAAACACCAGAGATTTAAGAGGGGTATGAAATGAAAGAGAGGGGGTTTCACATTTTTCTGTATTATTGGACTGTCCTAGTGTATCAATGGAAGAGTTCGTTTCAGTAGATTATGATAATGTGTGTACAGCCCAAATTATGGCAGGCAAGGCATACCGGAGTTTGTTCAAAGCTCAAAAAATATCATTGATGCCGATTCTGATGGCGAAAATGAAATGAAAGCAGAAATGAGGAACATCTTGAAAAGTATGCGTAGTGATTTAGACCTACATTCTAATGGTAAAATGAATAACAACATGGACGTCGAACAACTTGTTGACAATTTGATGTTAAAAGAGACAATGCAAAGAAGAATATCAGATTATTTTCCAAAAACTCAATAAATATTTTGTCTTTCAAAAAAATTTAATATGATCCCCAAAAAGTAAATTATGTTTCAGTAACATTTATATTGCTATCATTTCTATTTTTTATACTTGATCCTTTTAAAATAATATTTGTATGATTAAAAAAAAAGACTTGTTTGAGACACATGAGTGTTTTGATCTCACCCAAATAAAAGATTTTTGTGCATTTGCCTGAAATTAATTTGTATTTAATACCTGGAAGTGGTCGTGATAAAATCACGACCCCTGTCAGGTATCATGAATAAAAAAAACTGCGAAGCCCTATTTTAGAGGGAGGAAGCCTTTGTTAAATTTGGTTCTTTGTATCATATTAACCCCGACTTAAGGTATCCGACTGCGTACGGAACCGTGATTTTAAAAAAGCGTATAAAAGGATAATTGTCATGATATTTAGTGTCACTTAGACTAGAATACACGTATAAAATAATTTTAAGGACATTTTAACAAAAAAAAAAATTATTTAAATACAATATTTTGACAAAAAATTAACAGAATAATTTTTTTTCTAAATGTTCTCCTTTTGTAAAAAATGCTTCTATTATAATAATATTTTGCCTGTATATAGCTCAGATCTCTGTGCAGAGGCTCAACTAGAATTTTTGAAAAATACACATTATTTTCAGAGTTACCACCAATTTAAATAATTATTGGCGTTTTTTTCTTAAAATTGCTCCGCTCTGTTGTCGTAAAATATGAATAAACACACTTCTAAGTTATATATTTCAAAACTTCTAGTTGAGCCTCTGTACAGAGGTCTGAGCTATATACAGACAAAATATTATTATAATAGAAGCATTTTTCACAAAAGGAGAACATTTGGAAACAAAATTATTCTAAGTTAATTTTTTGCCGAAATATTGTATTTAAATAATTTTTTTTGTCAAAATGTCTTTAAAACAATTTTATACATGTATTCTAATCTAAGTGACACTAAATATCATGAAAATTATCCATGTATACGCTTTTTTAAAATCATGGTTCCGAACGTAGTCGGATACCTTAAGCGATTTTCAAATCTCGTCCATTCGTCTTTTTTCTTCTTCTTCCATCCTTAAAACTCAGGCGGAATCATTGTCAGAGCCTGATAAAAATAATAACTTGATTGAAAAAGTTGTTGATCTTACATGCAAATAAATTCAGAAATAGATAGTGATGACATTCAAGAACTGCTGGAATTCCACAATCAGGAATTGACAATTGATGAACTCATAGAAATGCTCGAATAAGAGCAAGAGATTGAACAGCTTGAGTCTTTAGACCCAGTTCAATCAGAAGATCGAATGATGGTTGGTAATTTGACAGCACTCAGTTTGATCGAAGAAGGGTTACAAATTTTGAATAGTACTCCAACGAAGATATTTTTTCAACAAATCAAAGAATAAAAAAATTATTAGCTGCTACGAAGAAATTTTGCGGGAGAAAAAAAACTCCTTGAACCGGTAGACTACTTGTTAGATTTTATGAAACCACCTACATCAAAATAACTTTGTTATCTAAGGATTTATTAAACATTTTTTTTTTCTAAATTATTATTTTCTTTCGTCTCCAGCCCCAACTAAAAATAATTTATATATGCAAAATTATACCCCGACTTACGTGAATTCGACTTACCTTGTTGTCACTCAGTCCCACCTATTGCATAAATTAGAGATATTACTGTACTGTGAATACCACAAAAGTCCCTTTTAGTGAAGTCCCACAAGTCTAATGCATATTAAAAATAGGCAAAGTATGTGATTCATTCTTACCGGTAATATAAATAATTTGCATCCTCAAAAAGTCCTACCTTATTGCCATTACAGGCGACAGTTGGTTAGAATGGTTGTAACCTGACAAAGGAAACGGCTGTTTCCCCCCTTAAAAAAGAAATGAAAAGGACCAAATAAATAATGAAAAAAAGAAGCCTTGAAGGTTGGTAATGGAATTCAAATCGGTTGTAACACGAGACCGCTGCACTGATTACTATGCAAGTAGAATGGAGTGGTGCTGTAACGTCTTTTGAAGGAAGGCACGAGCACTTCCGTGCGTGACGGTTACTTTGTAGAAGACTGGCAGTTGTACTTTCGTTTAATATTTACTTAAGTTGGAAGATCGTTTGAAGAAAATGGTGTGGTTTAAGGGCGGTTAATGTTATTATCACTTTGAGAAAGAAACTCTTTTTTTTGACATAGTAATAAAGGTTTTTTCAGTAGTAGTAGTCTATATAGTATGAGTAAATAGACGTTATTTGAAAGATTTTATGATGTAGGGGTATACAAGTTAGTTTATAAATATTTTTACCATTTTTGTCGAATCAAAATGTTTCTAAAAAGTAAATTACATAAATAGAAATGAAAATGGAAAATTATTTATTTTGAAAAATATTTCGAAGTTGTCTATAAATAATCTTTAATTTGCTCAATTTCTTCCCCCAAAAGAACTTTTCAACTTTTTAAGCATCTAAGTAACTTATAAATTAGTGAAGTTATTTAGATGAAGATTATTTAAATAATTCGTACATTTTACACTGATTAATTCTATTAGTGTATAACTCAGTGCTTCTCAAAGTTTGAATGTTTGTTGCCCAATATTCAATCATAATTTTCATCGCGCCCCCTCTATACAATAACATTGCATTGAATTCAATAATACTATACTTTGACGCTAAAACTACAAAATGACTTTAACCTCCGGCGTATATAAAAGTCTCGCTCAGTCAAAGTGTTGATTGCCCGGACGTATATATACGTCTTTCCGAAGTACGATCTTTTCTGCGCCCTGCTATCCACAGAATTATTCCGAAGACCTAGGAATGCAAAAAAAGGGACTTCGACAGTATTTGTGAAGGATTTACTTATTTTAGAGGATTTGCTTATTTATTCCTTTTTCGGTGGCATTAGGGAGCGAATCGTGTAACTTTTAACCGGCAGTTAAAGCATTAATTTTCGAATTAAGTGTTACAAATTTTTAAGAAAAAAGAGAGGGTTAATTTTTGCATATAATTTTATATATGACAAGCCAATGGGAGTATTAGTAATTATTAATGTTGTGTGTGTTCTTAACTTAGTATTCTTAAATTAATTATAAAATACATTGTGCAGTACTGATACATATATAAGGGTAGAATATAAGTGTAAATGCGTGTGTTTTTTAATATGTCAGAATGCATTTTGTTTGTTTACTTTCAGTAAATTAATAATTTTTTTAAATAATCTTTTGTTTTGGACTTTTCAATATGCTAGGGCCCCCCTCGTAGTTATCATCCCCCCTAGGGGGCGCGCCCCACAGTTTGAGAAACGCTGGTCTAACTATTATGTTTACAAAATAATGAATTCGTATATAATTAGATTTTTTTTTTGTCTCGGTTAATTATATTAAATTCCCTAGAGCAGGGTTCAACAAATTTTGGGGACAGGAGAGCTAATTTGTAATTAAAAAAAAAAAGACAATTGAATTATCAAAGAGCCTAAAACACAAAAGACTAATTATCAAAGAGTCTAAGCTATTTATAGAATCCATATACTGCTTGCTTGAGGTGGGGAGGGCTTTGGAGCGGAGACTTTGGAGACTTTGGAGCGTTACTCTCGCGCTCCAGTCAATATTTCTTAATGTATTTGAATACAACTTTATCCTAAGTAATATTTTACAATTCTTCAAAAACTAAGAACTATGGAGGATATTTTTATTTCTGTGACTATATGTAAGAGCAACCATCGTGAAAATTTCACAATGATGCGAATTTAAATTTGAAGCTTCATGAAAGAAATTCTATACCAATAATAGTGTGTTTTATTCTAGAGTTTTATGTTTACATTGATAATTAAATTTGATTTTGGTTGTTCTTACACACAAAAGGCATTTCAACACCTTTCTTATTAACCATAATGATTGTCATAATATACCGAATATATTTGTGTCAATTCCGTTAGAGGTTTAAATTTATCTCTTGTCTAAAATCATGAATGCTCTCGAACCCATTTATGCAATCATGTAAACGTTACTGGAAATCCCTGTAAGGTATGTCTTCTCATGGCGGTATTTTTTCCAATAAAATGGACTTTAGCTGTTTTAGAAATAATTGTAAAATTTGCACTGATTTCCGGTAAGCTTTGTTAATGAAATATAATTTATTATACAGAAAATAATAATCTTAAGTCAATGAAAAAAATTAAATGTTGATGTACATACTGGTAATTTTTTTTTCACTAAATAATTCTAAAAGAAAAGGAGAAACTGAAACAAAATATTTTAGTAGGAATAATTTTCTTTTTTTTTAATAATTCATAGAGGCGCATGCGGCTCGTGAGCCAAAGTTTGCCGATTCCTGCCATAGAGCAAAGAATGAATCAAATATTTTGTGAAATAAAATATTTTACATAAACTCTTCTAAAAAAAGTCGTAACATTTAAATAATATTTTCTCAAACGAATAATCATTTATTGTTATGATTTATAAGAAATATAAGAAAAGGAGATGACTGTCTGCGGATAAAGCGATACTTTAACAATAAGCAACCATTATTTTCTAAATTATGCTTAAAAATTCAAATTTGAATAAAAAATTAATGATATATATATATAATTCCATCTAACATACTTTTAACTAACTTCTTTTACTAACATTTAAACAAGCTGTAATTCTTTGGTTCAAAAATAACCCTTTAATCTTAATCGTAATCAATTAGTATCCGAAATCCCTGTCCCGCCCATTTTAACCAATAAGAGTTTTTTCATTGCTGACTATAAATACCGAGATCTGGAAAGCACTCTCGCTCTTCTCTCTGCTACCTGAAAACATGTAGCTAGCCGGCTGCCGCGCTCTATGTGTTGTCTTTGTCTGTGTTGTGCCATCCAGTCTTTATTGTTTGTAAAAGATGCATATGTGTTTCAAGAAGTGCAATAAATTGGAGTTAATAAATTACAAGACTGCCTCTTCGATAATACAGTAATCGTCCACTCGCCACGTAATACAGTGTCATTCACTCACCACCCTCCACGCCCTACCTTTCTTTCTTATTAACATCAACCACTCGCCACGATAAAATAAGGCACACTATAAGTTTTCTTATATATATGAAAGAAATTTATGTATTATAACAAAAACAAGAAATAGTAAATAATGAACATAACAAGAAATAACGTAATAAAAACATAAAAGAAAAACAAGATTATAGAATTAATAGAAAAATACAAAAAAAGGAAATACAAAAAAGAACGCAGAGAGTCAAAAAGCAATTTTAGACTTAGGACCGAATAAGTGGGGTTAAACTAGTTTGAAGGAGATAACCTTCCCCCTTTGCAACTCGGTAGGAAAAACCAAATAAAATAAATAGAAATTCAAAGTATATAAAAACTCACAGAAAGTATGAGAAAACCACCGACTATGTGAAATTCTATTTTGAAATCCTTTTGTTGTTTGGTGGTTTTGGAATCAGAGGTAGCAAGACAATTAATGTATTTGTGATGAATATAAGTTCTTAAGAAATTAAAAGGGTAGTCATGATCTAAACAGCATTGGAAAAATTTCTTGATATTATTGAATTTATCTATTTTGTGGGAAGTTAAGTTATCCTTTCTAAATAAAAAAATTCAAAATAATAATGCTGTAAATTGATAAATGCAAATTACTGTTCCATACATGAATTTTAATTACATGGAATTTAAAAGAATCTCTTTTGTCAAAAATGTTACTGATTACATTATTGTTAATAAGATGCAAGTCTAAATCCAAGAACTCAACCATTTTAGAGTTAAAGTTAGTTGTAAGGAGGTTGAGATTGTCAGGGTAGAACGTAATATTTGGCTTGTATTCACTATTTTTACTAAAAACTATCAAGTCATCTAAATAACGATAAAGTAAGATTCATTAACAATGTGATCAGTTAAAAAAATATAAAAATACAGGTTAGCAAAGTAATTACTAGCAGGACCACCTTGAGGTAATCCTATGATCTGTTTATAAAGATTCTGATCAAATGCAATGAAATTTTCATGTAATACAAGTTTAACAAGATTATTCAATTTTTCCTTTTTAGTTGAATTATATAATTCATATTTATCATACATTAACTGTAGAACCCTAATAATATCATCAATATCGATAGAATTAAAAAGGTCTTCGAAGTCAAAGTTTTGCATGGAAAAAATTAACATATCCTTAGTGACTCTGGCAATCTCTAAGCTACTTTTAATTATTGCTGTGTTTTGAAAGTTATGAATGATATTTTGAAGAAGAGATTGTAAAATATTCCCAGACCTCGTGATATATGTATTGTACCCGTTAGTAATACTACGGAATTTTATAAAGCTTTTGTGAAATTTTGGCGTTAAAAAAATGCGTGGGTATTTAATATTTTTGAGATGAATATTCAGTCTTTTGTTCAAAGCCAAAATACGATTATCATCTTGTCTATTACTATGAATTGACTTTTGAAATGCATTATTATTTAAAATGTGATTACTTAATACTTTACTATAAAATATTTACCGATTATGGCTTAATTAGCAGAGACTTTATCAACATATGTAATCACGAAGTCCTTTCGAATATTCTCTATTGATGCTTTAAGGTATTTATACATTATTTCATTTTCAACACTGAAATATAGTTTTCCAACTTCTAAGACCTAAACTGATTGAAAACCTCAATCGGCATTCCGTATTTAATAGCAATTTTAAGGTAGAAATCATCTAAATCTTTTTTGATTTGTTTCATAACGATGGATTTATTTTTTGTGATCATAAGCCTAAAGCCAGTACCTTCTTTATATATATATCATGTATTGGAGTAATTATAGAAGATTGACAGGAAAAATTTAAAGTGCAGCCGTTTATCATATCATATTTTATTCCAATGTTCAAAAAAACAGTCCGTACTCCTAGCCATGACAGAAACAAGTCCGATTTCAGCGTCATCAACAGCGAGTGAGTCGTTCGTTCACGTGTTTTCAGTAAGTCCGCCAAAGTAGAAGTCAAAGTACTTATGCGGGAGGTGGGTTGAGTTGTCCTGGTAGGAAGTTTACCCCAACTTACACATAAAGGGCTGGGGATTCATCATATATATATATATATATACTAACCATTAAAATTTTTTATTTACCTTAGAATAAATTTTCCTAGTTTCAGTGATCAAATATCGTAGTAATTTTAAATTAAAACAACACTAAGTAGAACTGTTGTAACAATGTCCTTTCGCAAAAATATATTTTTTTACCGTGTGTGCTTAAAAATTTCAATAAGCCACTATTAGAAAATATATCATCCGTTAAATTTACGAAGCCCCTGGACTAATTTTGAGTTTTTAAATCTTTCATCTACGGTTATCTACTAACCAAAAAAACTACCAATTGTTTTTTTTAAGAAAAAAAAAACTTACATTTGTTAATATTGCCTATGAAATTTTAAATTTCTAGTAAATATGAAATCAATTTTGTTTAAACTGTATATAACAAAGAAGAAACTGAGTTTTTATCGTACATAAGGCAGAAATTGAAATGCAGTTAGTCATAAACAAAAAAATGTAATAGCAGATTTTTTTTAAAGCGTCAGCTTAGGGGAAGAATCCGGGTTAGCCCACCAGAATGCTAACGGATCTACCGTAAGTGTTTCCAAGAGCTACTAGCAGCTCGCGATCAACGATTTGGCAATCACTGCTCTAAAACCAAGGTCAATGATAACACTCTTCCAATAAAATCCACTGCTAATAATGAATACATTAGGAAAGATCTGTATCTCATTAATATCCCTGTTTGATGCGTCACAATGCATCGTTTACATCTTATTGCAATCAATGCAAATGCTAGCACGCGCATAATGCTTGTATGCAACTAATCTGCTTCCCGTATTCAATCGATCTTGGATGACATTAAATCCCGTAGACGGCGAAAGGGAAGCACGTAATCCCAGTGATATGAAACATCATGCTGCGTGTAAAAGGGGTCTAAGTTTGATTTAGGTAAATGGATTGGTCTATTATAGAACGATGTATTCAATATCGCGATAATCTATATTAAGGGATTCCGTGGAATTATTAGATGCACCTGGGGGTATCTTCAGATTACAATATTAATTCTGGCTATCGAATAATGCATTAAACATGTACTTGAATATTAATTACCTAATTTGCTGAACTGAGTTTTCTCTGAGTGTTGTTAACTGGTGTGAGTGAATATAGTTAACTATAGCAATATTATTATTTAGTCAGTACCTGAAAAGAGGAATTTATTAGATCCAAATATTATATTCTTGAATCTATCTTCAGATGGCGGAATCATATTTAAAATTTTAATAATTAGTCATCAATTTTGAAAAACCTAAGAGAAGAATGAAAAATATAAAAAATATTTTGTATAAGCTATTAATATTTTGAATAAATAAATAAAGGAGATGGCATTTTGTGACGGGTCTAGCCGCGTTCTTTCAAATACAAGTCCTCTTGGGGAATATTGGGTCTGTAAAATTTATTCTATTATAACCTTCTCCCAAAGAAGAAGACGTGAGTATGTAAGACTTGTATACATAGATTAAACTTTCAAGTCAGAAGGAGAGAGAGTTTAGACTGCTAACGGGTAGCAGTGATTGATTAAATGTGAAGTAAGGCGTGAATACTTCGAAGCTGATTAGTGTAATATTAAAGATTGATGATTTGTTAACTAGTAATTAAATTAGATTAAGTATCTTGGAATTAGAAGGTACATTGCCTGGACGTAAGTAATCCGATTTATTAAGACTTCTTGTATCGCGTCTACCTCGCTATATTGCTTTCCATATTTAGTAGTTGGTGCATCTCTTAACTTGGTTAATAGAATTTGTGTCGTTGTTCGTTATAGTAAGGTGACCAGTTTTTTACAATGAAAAGGAAGACGGAAAATTTAAGAAAAAGTCAACGTAAATATATGAAACATTTTATTAGTTTAAACAAAAAATACGCTAATTATGCTTACATTCCTTTTAATTATTTACTTAAACAAGTATTTTCTCATTGAATGATTTTTCTTCCTCACTTGTCCAAAGATTATTTACCAATTGAAAAAACTCTTTCAACTGCTGCATTAGTTCCAGGGCAGCACAACGTTAATTCAACAAGAATAACTTAATTTTTATAAGGAATTTGTTCTTTTTTTGAAATGGTTAAATGTTTTTACCCGTCTTTTATCAATTTCATCTTGTTGAATTTTAACTTTTTTTCAATTTATTGCAACATAAATATACATCCAGTCTTCTAATTTCTTCAAACAGACAATTGTCATCGATTTTATTATCTCTCTCTCTCAGGCGTCTCTTTCCATAAAAACTCAACACAGTTTTCTAAATCTGCCCAATTTACGTGCGATGAAGTAAAAAAAAAAAAAACTCCATTGGAAACTGATATTTCCTGTGATATTTGTTTCAGACCAATCTTCGACATATTGGAAACATGTTTGGTTCATTTCTGAATAGAGATTAACAGATCAGTTTTGAAATATTGAAAAGGCAGACAAGTAGGAGGACACTTTTCGAGGAAGGAAAGAACATATAAAAGGAGGGCTGTCCTCCCTAAAGGAGGACGCTTGGTCACCTTAATAATAGTAAATAAATAGAAGTTATTTTGAATACAGCTAATCTTCCTTCCGACTTTCCCACACTAATGGACGTCGTGGGGCGACCATTACAATTTTTTTGTTTATTGTATTTCAAAAACTATCTCACGCGAGTACACATTGATATATTTTCAGCTACTAAGTGAGTGTTTTTGTTAACGTCGTACTATAAATCCACACAAGGGCTACTTGTGTTACATATCATAATTGTGAACCTCGGTCAAGCGACGGGGACGATACCTGAGCTGGCACCTCCTCTCCAAGACTTTGAGCACGACAGATTTAATGTGCATCAGCCGCTCTTCACGGCGGGTCTTCAGTGGCACAAGGGCTTGAACTTATGACAAGCCAGCTTCGAGCTTGTGACCATGACCATTTGACTACCGCGGTGACATGCACAGTTCATATCACAAAAGGTTGATATTTTTCAATAAAATCAAATTGTGACGGGGCTTTATCGGATTTTCACACTAATCCTCTTGGGGAATTTTTGGAGCCAGAATGGCATTATTTCATATATAATCTTCTCAAGAAGAAACCACGATATGCAGATTAGTTAATAGATATATAATGAAGCTTTAATATTAACGTAGTAGAATAGTAGAAAATAGAATAGAAGAAGGAGACAGAAAGCTGGTATGCTGATCGCCATGAGCTATTGGTAAGATATTAAAATAAGAAGTGTAATTATAGAACGGATTTTAACGTATTAAGGAATCTAATGCAGATAAAGATTCTTAAGATAACTTCTCATAAAGATAGTGATTAGCAATTCAGGCGCTATTTACTTAGAATTTAGAATTACGTTGTGTCACTCCTGATTGAATCCCTATAGTAAGACTTGTGTTGTGTTGATCAATATATTTAGACAATAATAAATTAGATTTATTATGGAGAATTTGGGTGATCAATCATTTCCTCCTACAAATCTAGATCGTGCAGATGAAGAGATGATACCCTCGGGGCGGGGGGTATCAAAAAGTATCTTACCAGTACTATTCAGAATTCCATATCTTTTCAAAACCAGCACTTTTTAAAATAGGAATTAATACATTTGCTTTCCAATTATCCATAACTATGTTTTGAAATCATTTGTGTAAACGTATTCCCGTTTTAGAATAACAACACGTTACGCCTTATATTTCCAAATTACAAAAACTTAAAACACTCTCACACAATGCAACGATTTATAAATAAAGTAAAGAATGAAGTTATTTTAAGGACAATTAAGCGTACTGTTTACTAGACTTATAAATTATGTTTTCAGAATTAAAAATAATATAAAATAATTTTTAATCACATGTAATTGATTGAAAAGCATAATTTTCTCAGGTAACCGAAATAGCTTTATTTTGGAATTCTGTAAAATACATTATACATTTTTTTAGATAATTTGATAATGAATTACTGCAGTATATAAGGAAAATTACACACAAAGTAAATTATGTGTATTAAAAGAATTTGTAATTCTAGATATGAATCTAGGAAATATCTTATTTCTCACAAAAACTAAGATTTTACTCAAACATTTAGGAAGAGCACTTCAACAAAAATTTCATTTTCAGTAAAGGAAAAGAAAAAGAAAAAAACTCACTGCATTTAAACCGGACTTTGAAATCCCTTTTTTCGTTTACTGTTCTTTTTTAGAAAACTCGAAAATCCTTTTACCTTCTCTATGTTCGCAAAGAGTAACAGCGTGAAATATAATCCAGTTTTTGGGATGGATTTTTGAAATTCTTTTTTTCCCTTTGTAAACAATACTAAAAGGAAAACTCCTTTTCTATTTCTTAATTTAACTGGATTCTAACTTTCCTTGAAAGCTTCATCGAAAGGTTTTAAAAAATAACTATTAATTTTAATTCAAAAAACGTGTGCTTAGAAGGTATGCTGTATAGCTGCTGTTATTTTACGAATGCTTCTAAAAGTTAAGAACAACATCTTATTTGAGGTCCGGAATTACATACACAAAAAATTTCATTTTACTTCTTAATATATTTTAGACCTTGATAGTTAAAAATATAAATTTACATTTCATTACTTAGAAATGTGCCTGTATGAATTTTAATTGTTCTACATTAACCAGTTAACTGTGATTGACGAGTAAATTCGTCATGGAGAAGTTGCAGGATTTTGTGTATTGACGAGTATACTCGTCATACGTAAAAAGTAGTGACCATTGGCTATTTAAATTGTAATTTTTGAGAAAAACAAAATATATTCTCAAATTTCCAGATGTTAAGAATATTTTCAGTCCAGTCTGGAATAAAACAAATAAATAAAATATCTGAAAAATTTAAGATGAACTAAAATGCGTCCCCGTAATGCACCGGCTGAAGTTTGCATAACGAATTTATTTATGTGCGATAATAATGTTTTTTTAGATGTTAACCTAAAAGGATCAAGGGTAAAAGTCGGAAAGCTGATTGAAATAAAGTTCCTTCAGGTATGGTCAACCATGAGACAAATGCGTGATGCCGACCAAGCTCTGAGCCCATTGATAGCTGTAGGCAAAATATTACCTATCTATCGAGAGGAGTAAATGCCAATTTTTTTATTAAAGAACCATGTGCTGACATAAAAGCCCGTGCTAACTAAAGAGTAGTTATTTTATTGAGGTGGGAAAAACAAGGATGGTTTCTGGTAAGAGGACTGTGATCAATCCTACATCACCTCTCCAGAACTTCCTTAGTGTCAAGATAAGTAGAAAATACTTTGTCAGTGAAGGAGGAAGTAAATCAATGTGTGTTTAGGTTTCAGTCCGGGAATTTTGATAGTCACTATAATTCATAGATATCCGTAAAAACTTAAGGTTGGAAGGACCTTTGGTCTTAGGAACCCGCGACCAAGCTAAGTTACTTTATAGTCTCGTACACAGATCCCCTTCTCCCGTACAATAAGTATAAGTAACAAAATTGGCAATTATATAACATAAACCCATTTTTTATCCAATATTTTAACAGCGCAAACTTACTCTGTGATCGAAGAGTCTACTCGTCATTGCTCGATTTCTGTGGTACAATATATATATATATTCAGGTGGCGCCACGATTTTTCCTTCTCGAATAGTTGTTTCATTTCTTTTAAGTCATTTCGCGTTGAGTGTTTACTGTGGAAGGTTGAATTTTCGATCTCCAGTAATTATTTTACACGTAAGTTTTTTTTTAAATTTTATTATTATTATTCCTCTCCTTGAGACATTCATTATTGTTCTCTTTTCTTAGCTTCATTTTAATATATTATCAGGTTTTTCTTCCACGTGTTGTATTAGGCTTAACTTTTCAACTTGATTTTTTCCCCCCTATTATGTCGAAAGTTTCTACTGTACGGGGAAGGTTGAATCTATAAAGCATTGCTAACCCTAATTCGCTGGCCTAATTCAGCGACAGCTTTAGAAATCATAATTGGTCTCCAGTTTAGTTCAAAGACTTTTTTGTATCTACATTTGTTGTGTCTGGTGAATTCCAATTTCTTTCTGTTTTAGCACTGTAAGTTTTGGTACTTCTTCACTTTTATTTTATATATATATATACATACACAATTATTGCAAACTCCTTCCGATTTATAAAACTTAAATTCATTCATAATTTAAAGTTACTAATATTGTAATTTTAAAAAATTAAAAAATTTTGCAAATTTTTAAAATTTGCATAATTTTTTTTTTTTCAGAATGAAAGATAAATTGCCAGTAGATTTTTAAGTGCAGCAAATTGTTCGAAGAAATGTAAGCACAAAGAGCAGAACAAATATTCGAAACATTGTAAAATGTAAAACCGTTACAGAGGAATTTCATTATAATATTACTTTAAAAACGCACCATAAGTATTTACCAATGTATAAAAAATACCACCATAGAATAGTATCATAAATTAAAATTATGAGTTTAAAAAAGTTTTTATCTATCTTTTCTTTCGTTCTTCAAGTATTCAGTTTCTTCACAAGTATTTAGTTTCATACTAGATACTTAATGCTCTATTTTATTCATACATTCGAAGTCACATTTCACGCATTTTTCATGTAAAATAACATACGAAAGCCTTGTTTCAAAAGCTATATATATGTGCGAGTATATACTAATCATCTTTAATTAATACTAAGTATGATGAATTCTTGTGTGTGTGTGATAAGAGGTAAATAAACCCACGAAACTTGACACACTTTAGTAGAAATGACTGATAAACTTTTTCTCTGCGTCGTATATGTTGATGCGGCAAAAACAGTTTTACATGTCAGTGAAAAAAAAAAGATGAGTTGCTCTCTTTTCAGGTTAAAATGCATACAAAACATGTTTGTTTTTCGAAGACTTTACCTAGAGTTTGACGACATCTGTAATACATTTATAAGCTTATTCCTTTTTCTAAAAAAATAAAAACGTTTGTAAGACGTTAATGAAAAATTCATATTCAAATTTATAGCTGGTGACATTTACGTAATACCTAAAGCAAAAATTAACAGAATGGGTCAATTGAACTTGTCGTTTTAAATTCACACAATAGTTCAAGGTAGTACCTTTCTTCATAAGTAATTTGAGAGTTTTTCCTTTAAATATTTACAGATGTAACAAATGTTCAACCTCAATTATGAAAGGTTTTTGACGTAATACAAACTATTCAAAATTATGAATAAAACATAAAATCAGCACATTTATAACCACATTTAAAAATCATCTACGAGCATATATGTAGTTAATCATACTATAACAGCACCTCAACTGCAAACCTATTTTTCTTTTTCATTTAATGTACTAAGAATATATATAAATGTTTTTATCACTCACTTAACAATGTAATAATATATATAATGCTCAGGTAAAAAAAAATAATGCATGCGAATATTTCTTCTCCAAAGGTTTAATACAGAAACAGAGCTTTCTTAAAAATGCTGTAATTGCATAAAATGAACTTTATTATCGAAACTAACAAAATTCAAATAACATAACTAAGCCAATTTGGAACTACTTGTCAATATGTACTCATAAAATGTTTCTTGAAATGTATGAGCCCTTAAGCTGCAAAAATGTATTGTATATATATATATATATACACACATACAATCTTCTTTCAATAGAGATATATACGAAATCAGAAAATTATACAACTTTAGAAACGAGACTCAGCGTAACTAAGCTGACGTACTTACTGTATGTAACTAACATACTAATGTAAATATATGTAACAGAACTTATTATATGTTATGCATATGTATGATCATATATTCA
>BMAV01006275.1:194765-205828 GCA_019973955.1 Trichonephila inaurata madagascariensis
TTGGGTAAATACGTATTTAGCGTTAGTCAGGCCTTGGACTCCTAGAGAGTCCTGCCCCCTCATGATGCGGGATGTACGTTTCGCCACTGAAATGTAGACACTCCAAGACGCTCTGTTCATTTGTTATAAACAGTCTCCCGACAATGCGCATTCAGTTGCTTTCTCTCAACGCTTCAGCTGCCCGCGCTTGACTGAAGACGAAACTTTCAATGACAGTGACATTATCAATAATTTGATAAATTATGAAGATGGACAAGAAGCCAGATGTTTTAAGAGCGGATAAAAATATGCTGGGATGCAGCTTTCCAATAAATTCGAAAATCATTTTCTTAAAATAGATACCAGTTAAGAAAGGAGTATAAAATTCCAAAAAGGGTTTCAATCACGTATAGCTGGTAATCGTGACATTTACAAGCAACTGACCACCAGACCTTCGTCAGAAAACTTTATCTCTTATTTTATGTTGCCAAAAAAATAAATCCATTGAAATTGCACCTTCAAGTGTGACGAAAGCGATTTTGAATTTATTCATTACAGGGCTTTGGATTTCAATGAGTAGCAATGAATTATGTATGTGCATTTTGAAAACTTATCCGTGTATACAATGAAAAACTATATGTTTTTAAAATATTTCCATGTGTAATTATTTATTTGGTTATGGAAGTATTTTACATAAATTTCGTAAATAATTGGCATATTTTATAAATGCGACTTTTTTTATGCGGTCTCTATTCACCGCATAAAAAAAGTTTTTTTGTAATATCTCCACGAATTAGTTCATTATATGTAAGAATTTATGAAATTTTTGAATTTTTTGTGCGTTTTTTTATGCGATCCCTATCTACCGCACAAAAACAGGTTCAACTGTACTAATGTTTAGAATTACAAAGTGAACACTCATGTGTGGGTCGAGAAACACTCTCTAAACTTAAAAGTCAGGCGTGTATAAAATGAATTGTAAAGGTGATGAATATGTGTGTACATCTTTTGATTGCTGTAAATAATTTATGAGAATTGAATGCACCTCACAAAAAGTGTAGAATACCACATGCACTACCAAAAAGGAGTTTAAAAAGGGGAATTTTATCAACCTCCACGAGAGTATAATTTTGTATCTTGTAATTGCCATTCGTATGGGACGAAATGCCACAATAGCGATGCGTACGTGAAACCGATGGATCGCCGAGAACACGAAAGTCGACATATGGGCAGAATATAACTCAATATGACTTAACCACATTCTGGCAAACAGTATAGCATCCCTACGTGCTTCTGAATAGTGCTGGCGCAAGTCATTGTCTACTTCCACGGTTCGTCATGTCTACTTCGTGGAAGGATTTTCTTCCGCTGGATTCCTGTAACGTTGATGTAATCTTCTTCAGCTTGTTCTGCTACAATTTGAACGATAACGATGGACGTTTTACAGGTGAATGTCTTCTCTTGGAGTGTCTTCTCAACGCCAAACTGGACTAACCATGCCATGGTAAGCCTCCCTCAGATATCACGGTCAATGATTGCAGATTGTGAAGTTTCTGATCAGTGGAATTTATATCGGGGAAGTAAAGGCATCCAGGGTCCCATCCCTGCAGTCAAACATCCCCGGACATGTATTTCAGCAAGGCAATGCCTTTCTACACGTTGTTCTAAATGTACAAACTACCTTAAGCACACATTAGATTTCGCTTCTTCCATTGTCTGCACATTTCCCTGACACGCCACCTATTTCAGCATGTCTGGGGTTATATCAGACGCTGACTCGCTTTCCATACAAAGAATACGATTGAAAGTTGGCATTGAATATAGGACATCTGAAATTCCATTCCTCAACATGATATTCAGAATCTGTATGATTCAATACACGATATATACAGGCTCTCAATATCTTGCGCAGCGTAAAGGCTGGGCAAGGTATTGATTTTCAGTAATGCTTTTATTTCATTTCTTTGTAAATTTGATCTTTTAGTTGAACTACTATAAGTCATATGCGGGAAAATTTTCATCCATTCCTGATAATTATTTCATAGTGTTACAATTTTTACAAACAATAGTTAAATTATAAAATATTCAAAATTCTTTTTTTTTAAAAAAAATATAAATGCTCTGAATAAGTTTTTAGAAATATCTAAGATTAAAGGAACTGATGCAAAAGGTTATTCATGTTGTTGAATATATATACTAAACCTAAGAGACGTAATTAATGCATTGTAAACATATTACCTACAGAGATCCACAATTTTAAGCAAAAACAGTTGTCACTTTTATGTGTATGTATAGAGAGAGATCAGGAAAGAGAGGGAGAGGGAAGGAGAAAATGTTATACATATCTGAAAATTTCAATCCACATTCCTATAAACCAGGGATGGTGAACCAGTGACACGCGTGCCATTGATGGCACGCGAAACAATATTTTGGGCACGCCAGCGATTAAAATAATTTGAATTTTATTTCAAAATAACAAAGTTCACTCTGAAGTATTACAAAAAGTTGCAAGTGATCGTTCGCGGGGCGGCGCGGAGCACACTCGTTCATTCTTGTCTTGCCTTCGTTACGTCGTAGACTACAATTGCTTATGATGCAAAGTTTGTCTATGCATAGCATAGTCAATTTCATTGACACAACTGTATTTTAAAGTTTATCTGTGTTATATTTACGATTTTTAACTGTTATTTAACATGGCTAGTTCATCAAAAGAATAAAAAGTGCAAGATAGTAAGTGTAACAGAGAATTTTAAATTTGGTGAATCTAGAAATATGGCATTATTGTGTGTTTTATGTTCTGAAATAGTGGTAAACAGAACACCGTCTGTAAAACGGCACTTTGAAACAAATCACAAATCATTCTGTCAAAAAAAGTAAGCCATATCAAAAACAATTGCTTAGAAAACGTTTGGCAGGTGACTCCAATTCAGCATACATTCAACTGAAAGTAACATGTTACGATCCTAAAATAAGTCATTTGTCATCCACAATCTGCAATTACAGAAATCACACTAATATTTACTTTAACTTGAGTTACACGAATAACTAAAACATTCACAAGTAAACAGTGCAAAAGCTATTTTTTCACCGCAAATAAAGAGTTTTGAGTGGTTAGAGAGTATTTAGTATTATTTTTTCCCAATAATCACAAGTAAAAATTATTTGACTGCACGTGTATACCTTATTAAAACCTTTTAAGAAAAAAAAATGGCACGTTGATCCATAAAGGTTTGCCACCCCTGCTATAAACTATCTCTCTAAAATAAATTTTTAATCATCCTTTGGATTGAAAATTTTTTAAACCATTTTAATATCAAATGTATCAATACCAGAAACATTTTATACATATTTAGAAAGCAAACTCTCAATCCATATTTCTTAACTAAATCATTCCAGTTGTCTCGCACTTTTCCAAAATATCAGACGCCAATCAGTTGCATTGCAATTACTCATTACTTAAATGACATTCATTCCCTTAATCCTGCGTTTCAGCACTCTCTTCTTCCACAATCTAGATTAGAAGCGGCCCAAACTATGTCACGTGCAATGATTAATGGGAAGAAAAGTTTCGGCCGTTTCTTGATTAATGAGTTGAATGATTGAACTCCCCAGAGCACTAAAGATGCTGTACTTTACAAAGAAGACTTATCAATGCGTGTGTTCAAAGCAAAAACGAAAGGAACTTTTTCATTTTTTAGAAGACAGCAAGGGAATGTGTTACAGCGCTTTCAGTCTTCTAAAGGTAATTACTCTGTGTCTAGAACGTTTTGCACGAAATGTTCTTAAGAAAGCATGAACATTACATGGAAGTATGAGTATGTCGCATGTTTAGTTTGAAGTCTATATTGAATAAAACTCAGTTATGATAAGGAGTAATAGTGGTATGGGATCATTAAAATTTCGGATCTCAAAGACCAATATCACACGCATGAATATTTTTTTACTGAAGATAAAAATATTCATAAATTATTATCATAAAATTTATACTTAATTTACATTAATTTAAATCAGTTGTTTATTTATAACAGAATTACTGTAATATATATATTGATGGTACAGTTTGAAATGGGCTTGTGGACGGTACCAATAAGTTATATAATATCATTGTTTAGCAATCGTATTTGGATGTCAAGAAAACAAGTCATGAGTTCCATGACGGCTGATTTTCAAATTAAGTCAGGTTCCAATCCTAGTTCCACAAAATAGTCATAAAATTACAACGCTCGTCAACAGAGCCTCATTGTATTGGGACATGGTGCAGAAGTCAGAAAAGAGTGGTTACAACTCAAATGTCATCCTCTGACGAGGCTCCAAACCAATAATGTAGCCAATATTGCGTATTTTTTGAGTGACGTTGATTCAAAACCGTAAATTAATGAATATGAAGACAAAACCAAACCCGAATCCGAAGTAAGGGTGCAATGTAAATTTGAAAATATGCCTTTCTCTCTCTCCCTCTCTCTCATACACACACACAGTGTTGGCTACCGTTTCTTTAAAATGGTTTGCTTTGCTTGATAGGAAAAAATGCATATTCCAAAGAGTTGCTTATTTAGCAAAACACATTACCTAAAATTCCACAACAACTGATATTTAGAAATTATATGGGGGTATAGTCTCTGATTAATAACAAGAGGGGTTTATAGGCTAAATATTTTGTTTCATAAAAGAACGCGTAGAGTGGAAATAAGGAGATAATACAGTTACCAAAAAAACTAAACTCAGTGGCGCAACAGCTCATGAGGGCCAAGGCCTACTGTTCCCATCTCAGTATACGTGACCATTGGGCTTTAAGGCGCATGAGCGAATGTCCCAATCAGGTGGTCAGTATGAAGTGAGACCCCCAGTGTTTTAAGTCCCCAAGCAAGCTTGGTACTCATTTATCGACCTCCTGAAGGGATGAAAGGTTGAGTCGACCTTGCCCAGCCAACACCTTTCTGAGGTGCTGCCAAGCCCTATAATTAGGATAGAACCCGGACCTGTAATGTGGAAACGCGATACGCTACCACTCGGCCACTGGGACTCGATAATACAGTTAAGATTTAATAAAATGAGTAATTATATTAAAGCTCCAAAGTTTTTTTGTGAAGAAGCATGGAAATTTCGATAATAAATAGCTAACTCAGATGTCAGCCTCGTGTTTTCTACAGAGGCTCAAACGAAATTTGCAATTATCGATACAATGTGCCACTTTAGTGTAACAACAATTAATAAAACTTAATTTTACTTTATTGAATCTTTTGTGAAAATCATTATCCTGTAAATAGCTATAAATTAATTGAAAAAAATTACTTAATTTAGTAATCAAATCAGAAATGCCTTGGTAAATAAATACACTACACGTATCAGATGTAATTCGACCAACACATTTCACAAACGTTTGCACTCATTTTGATCTTTACACAATTTGAAATTAAGTGTGGCATACATTTATTCCATGCTACATGAAAATAAATAAGATTTTTACAGAATATAGATTTTTAATAATTATGGTTGAAATTGATAAAACAATAGTCAGTTGGTCTGTTTATATTTCAAAACATCCTATTCTATTGGCAAAATTTCACAGTCCATATATTTCGTACATTAATTTAGTTTTTCGTTCTAAAATGAAAATTATAGTACTTTCTTTACTATGAAACACTTTAAATATTTAAATAAGAAATATATTAGCATTATACTTCAATATAATTATGATATGTAAGATTATTGAACATTTTATCTATGAATTTATAGGACACAAAAGCTCATACTTTTAAAAAACCGTAAAACATGTTTAAACTATAAACAGTTTTATAATACAAATGCTACTTAATAATAGTTATTTTTAAATTCCTACGATTAAATTCATCGTACGTTCTATTGAGAAATTAAAAATGATTCTTAGCGAAAGCATAATTGGACATATTATTTTTTAAAAAAATTGCTATAGTAAATATGTAAAGAATTAATTATTTAAGGTATCCGACTAGTTCGGAACCGTGATTTTGCAAAAGCGCGTAAAAGGATAATATTTATGATATTTAGTGTCACTTAGATTAGAATACATTAATACAATTGTTTTAAGGACATTATGAAAAAAAAAAATTATTTAAATACAATATTTTGGCAAAAATTAACTTAGAATAACCTTTTTTCCAAATGTTGTTTTGTAAAAAATCCTTCTATTGTATTAATATTTTGCCTGTATTCAGCTCACACCTCTCTACAGAGGCTCAACTAGAGTTTTTGAAATGCATAACTCGGAAGTCGGTTTATGCATGTTTTACGAAAACAGGGGGAAATTTTAAGAAAATACGCCGATAGTTATTTTAAATGGTTGTAACTCTGAAAATAATGTGAATTTTTCAAAAACCATAGTTGAGCCTCTGTACAGAGGTCTGAGCTATATACAGGCAAAATATTAATACAATAGAATCATTTTTTACAAAAGGAGAACATTTGGAAAAAAGGTTATTCTAAGTTAATTTTTTGCCAAAATATTGTATTTAAATAATGTTTTTTGTCATAATGTCCTTAAAACAATTGTATACATGTATTCTAATCTAAGTGACGCTAAATATCATGAAAAGTATCCATTTATGCGCTTTTTAAAATCAAGGTTCTGAACGTAGTCGGATACCTTAAATTAATAAATTAGTTAAGAAAAGATTATCTTAAATACCCTTCCCCTCCAAAGGAAGTTCATTGAATATCCACACATTTTATTAAGTTCACGAAACTATGAAAGTACACAATTCTTATAAAACATATTATACCTACAATACCCTCATGCCCCCCTTCATAGTTTCGTAATTAAACTTCGCATACGGTGAAAGGCATAAATTTTATGAAAGAAGCCAGCTTCCATCTTTCTTCATTTCAATAAGATTCCCATTTACCTTGAGTCTTTAATTAGAAGCACAAAAGGTAGATTTAATTAAGACTGAATCGCGTGTTGGGAAATCTTGAATGAGGTATTTTTGTTTTTAATCAAACCATTTGCTTGAGGTAGTAGGTTTCTTAATTTAGCACAAAAATGAGCGTTATTGTAATGCTAATGTGAAGACACGGGCTTGACGTGAAGAATTATTGTACGGGATCAACTTCTGTTTATCGCGTAATCAAATTATTTATTCTTTCGTATTATGGATTTGTTTAGAATTTCTTATTTCGTGAAAAACTAATCTAAGCAAGAATTTGATTTTGCTTTTAATCTGCATAAACTAGATTTAACTGATTGTATTAAGGTATCCAACTACGTTCGGAACCGTGATTTTGCAAAAGCGTATAAATGGATAATATTTATGGTATTTAGTGCCACTTAGATTAGAAAATGCATATCAAAAAATTGTTTTAAGAATAGTATTACAATAAAAAATTATTTAAAATTTTGACAAAAAATGAACATAGAATGACCCATTTTCAAAATTTGCTCTTTTTGTGAAAAATGCTTCTATTATAATAATATTTTGCCTGCATATAGCTCAGACCTCTGTACAGAGGCTCAACTAGAATTTTTGGAATATATAACTTAGAAGTGGGTTTATACATGTTTTACATCAATAGAGGAGAGAAATTTTAAGAAAAAAACGCTGATAATTATTTCAATGGGTTGTAACTCTAAAAATAATAACTCTCTCTCTCTCTATCTATCTATCTATATATATATATACATACACACACACAAAATATTATTATTTTAGAAGCATTTTTTATAAAAGGAGAACATTTTGAAAAAAGGTTATTCTGAGTTAACTTTTTGCCAAAATATTGTATTTAAATAATTTTTTTTTGTCAAAATGTCCTTAAAACAATTTTATACATGTAATCTAATCTAAGTGACACTAAATATCATGAAAATTATCCATTTATGCCCTTTTTTAAAATCACGGTTCCGAACGTAGTCGGATACCTTAAAGGATTTTATGTGCGTGATAGACCACCAAAAACGCATAACGTACATTCTGGCGTATTCCACGCACCTATACTTTCCCACCGTTTTTTTAAAAAGTTTTTGGGTATATTCGACACTCATAACGCGCACCTTATTTTAAGGAGAAACTAGAAATGTGCATGTACAATGCCTTTATCATTTGAAGTCTAGAAATAGTGTATGAGTGGATTATAAAAGTATGGAATGAATTTAAGCCGAACATAATAAAAAAAGTCATTTAAAAATGTAGTATATCTAACAATCTAGATCAGGGCTGGCCAACCTTTTTGAAAATAGTGCCACTATCTGATAAAAAAATAACGCATGCTACCTCAACCTTTTCCAACAAACAAAAGAATATGAAAAGACGAAAAAATGTTACAAGATTATTATGGAATTTTTACGCAAATAACACATATTTTGTGCAAGTCTAAGTAGTGGAAATTTAAAATTAATGTAATAAATAAGACAAAAATACGAACTTAAGTTTTATTGTTATTTTTTTCAGTTTCAGTAAGTTAGGTTAGGTATGAAATAAAAATGAGTAACCAGAATAAAATTTAATTCTAAATAATTACTAAGCAGTCAGTGTACTTTCAAAATGTAGCTTTTTAATTTAATGTAGCTTTTTTTGACTGAGTATTCAATTAGTAGATTTTTTTACATAAGGATTAGTTTTCGAAGATTCTAACAAAATCGGGTTGCTTTAGATGTGCATCAGCTTCTCTTTTTTTCCCAAAATGGATACAAAAAAAATCAAAAGTGTGTTCACAAAATCAGGTATATGATCAATCAGGATTAGAAAAGAACAATATTTTCCTTGTAATCTTAATAAATTATTCAAATGTCTTATATTATCCGTAAGAAAATCTAAATCTCAATGCCTTTCTTCATTCTTGAGAAGCAAGCACTCATTGGGTAGTTCATTGATTTCTTCCAGATATTTTAAAACACGCTCCCTCAAATTCCAGAATCTCACGAATGCACTTCCTTAGGAAAACCAATGCACACAACAATGAAGGAGTGTTGTGTCTCTACATTATAATTTTCTATCGTAATTTAATTAAGTGTATTTAAAATAAATTTTGATAGTTTGTTTTGTCTGAGACCGTAAAACAGTAAAAACTGTTTCAATGAAACAATAAAAAAATTAATAATTATTATCTTTTCAAATTTTTTAATTTTTCAATAAGTCTTCACATGCCACTCAGCAGTGCCACACTATGGCACGAGTGCCGTGGGTTGGCCATCCCTGATCTAGATGGAACGGAAGATGATTATTTATTTATGGATCAGGCTATCGGTGATGGTGAAAAGATGAAATAGAATCCGATTATCTGTATGAACATGTAACGGAAGACGAATATGGGAGTTTTATCAGATGATGAAAAAGTTCATAAGATATTTCATTTACTTTAAATAAATAGTATTGAGAAAAATGTAGAAATTTAATTTTTTTATGAACATCCTCTAGCGATTTTTAAGGCTATTATTTTTATAACCGATGCATAGTGCTCACATGTAAATTTTTATCTTACTTTTTGTGTTAATACAGTTAATTTTGTGTTAGTACATTGAAAAATCATAGTTAAATATAATTCGTAGAGAAAAATATAAAAATATAAATAAATGTTAAATAAATTTAAATATTGATAAAATCGTTCTAAATATAGTTCTTGGAAATAAAATTTATATTTATATTATACAATAATAGAAGATATTTAAAATTTTCATACAGAAATTCGTATTCATTAAAACTTTTAGCAATGAGCAACGTTTTTAGAGTTTCGTTGATAAAATTTTAAAAATATTGTGTTTTTCAGTGCAATAAAACACCAAATATATATAAAAAATTATACTTTTTTAGATATTTATCTTTAAGAATCTTAAAATAAGTTAAAATAAAAACAATGATAATGCATAAAAATATACATTTAAGAAAATATTCTTTTTTTTTATATTCTATTTCTAAGCTTATGAGATATATTTGAATAGATAATTTCATGCATTGGAGGAATTATTACATAAGAGACAATGTACTTCATCACACAAAAAGACATTTAACCCACTGAAATTTTTGTATGAAGGAAAATTCGTTAATATAAGCAAAACATGATTTTTTCTACTAGAGAATAATTCATAAAGATTAAATATAGATTAATAAGAAATATTTCGGCTTAAATTTCAAAATAAATTAATGGTCTTATTCATTTAATTTTAATCAAAACTGTAATTTTTTGTTAGATAAAAAAATGGCTTAGATTTTTACTCGTAATAAACAGCAATTACAGTGTTAAATTATTACAACTTTTAATTCTAATATCAAAAAAGTAAAAAAAAAAAAAATATCCAGAAAAAAACTTTTGTTTCGTTAATTAAAAATGAGCATCAAAAATGATTGCTTCTTAATGGATAACGGTCTCTCAGGATGATCAAATACAAATTCATTGAAAAATATTTCATTAAGGCGAATTAATATTTTAAACAGATTAAATATTTACTTCATGAAGTTTTAAGTACCTTTTTCTTTTTATGATACCATCTTTTAGCTTTGACCTAATAACTTATTCAACATCATAGGAAATTTTTTTTTTGAAAAAAATGTCGTATTTTCAAACAAAGTATGCTCGCAGTTTCGCACTAGCTATTGAGTTTAAGGGGAAAAAAAGACGCATTACGCTCTCCTCTAAAATTTAATTAAAAATTCAATATCTTAATGGTATTTCTGCATGGCGTGTCATTATGCTAAAGAAATAGACTTCCAAAAGAACCGAGAAAGAAAGTTATTATGCAATAAAAAATGATATCAATTCAGAGACCTTAGAACAAACAAACTGGGAGTTCGGGTGTAGTGGGACGGCGTGGAGAAAGAGCTTAGAACCAGAAACAAAAGAGTTCTTAATATAGAATTCAATTAGGCGGGAACTGGGGATTATGGGTAATCCTAGAGAGGTGGGTTTAAGTATTGAAAAGTCTTTGAGGCACTTTTCCGATCTTGGTAAATAGAAAATGGGAATAGCCCAACCCTGAGCCTTTTATTCTCTGAAAAGAGACTGAAAAGCCGGAAATTAAGTTTGTTATTGAGACTTGGCTGTTATGTAACGTTGTAGAACGTAATATTTAAATTGTCAGTTGATGCTTTTGAAAGTTAAGATATAAACGTACATTC
>BMAV01006275.1:210025-273387 GCA_019973955.1 Trichonephila inaurata madagascariensis
CGGGGAAAAAATGAAAGGCTATGAGGGAGGGACCGGACCCGTGGACCCCTCCACCCTTGCTTGCGACACTGACACTGGGCGGACCGCAACACCTTGAAAAAATTAGAAGTAGCCCGCGCGTACCCTGGAAAAGTCTGCCCACCCCTGTTTTAAAGTTTATGTTATCACGATATGAATTTTATTCCCCCACAGAATTTTCTTAAAATACAAAGCTTTTTGAATATAGTACCCTTTCTATTTTACTAATATTTAAGCGAAGTTAAAACCATATAAAAGGAAATATTTACATTATATGTAATATTAATTTCCTGTTTAATTACTTTAGACACATTTTGGGTTATTTTAAAATGCATATTTAACAATATAAACCTTGATTTATTTATTTTCAGAAATTTTTCCTTTATTAACTTGACTCTTAATTTTTTGAAAAATTTAATTTTGCCTGTAATTATAAATGAAATATTAATATAAAACACATACATATATAATTCTAAAATCTTGTTTCTCAGATTAGGAAAAGCAAGATAACTGTTGCAGGTAGAGAAAAAGAAGTAAATTAAATTTTGAAAAAAATAAATTAAATTATTTAGATATTTAATTTAATGTAACATAACATGATTTAAAATAAACATGACTTAAACTGATTTTTCTGTAAAAAAGTTTGTCTCTTCATTTCTACTTGTATAATTAAGTATTTTAATAACCACTTGTGCTGAAAAGTATGAAAGCTGTGTATTACTTTTCTTTTAGAATTGTAAATAATTTATCGTTTTTAAAATTACTTATTCTTACTCAATTCCTACTATTAATTCACTATCTGCCTATATCTTGTTCAAATTTTCAATCGTTCATAAAATACATTTTAAAGC
The DNA here is from genome assembly GCA_019973955.1 of Trichonephila inaurata madagascariensis. Lineage (NCBI taxonomy): Eukaryota > Metazoa > Arthropoda > Arachnida > Araneae > Nephilidae > Trichonephila > Trichonephila inaurata. The sequence continues at coordinate 210,895 of BMAV01006275.1, forward strand.
GCTCTATTGAGCAAAAATATTTTATATACAAGATTATTTTGGATGGCAATACGATAATATAATTATAATTAATTAAAATTTATTGACTGAAACTAATTATTTAAGGAATTACAGATGCTGCCAAGTTGGCACCCTTTTCAGCTGCTTGGGTCAAAACTTAAAAAGATTTTTTTTCCTCACATTTTAAAGCATTCAGTTGAACTGAAGTTTTATACACACGATTGTTTTGGAAAACAATGCGATGCTTTAATGATAATTAATAAAAATTAATTACCACTTAATATTGTGATTCTGTCATATATATACATATTTATATTAATTGTAATTATTTAATAAAAAAGTAACTAAAATAAAAAATTTTCTTTGCTGACCTAAGTAGGAATTGACTTTATAAATCTTTTGTATATTACTTGTTTTTTTAAATACTTGTCCTTTTAACAAATAGCTTGGGATGTAAAATATTTTCTCCGAGAATGCAAAATGTGTCTCTTAAGACAAAAAATATTGCCACAAAAATATTAAATAAATAAAAAAGACTTGTGATATTTCATACGTGTTTCATTAATATTTAAAGGTTAAAATATATCTCAAAATGCTAAAATATATTTTTAAAAATAAATTTCCTTTTCAGAGCTTTAAAGTATTTTAAATGCAAATTGATCATAAAATTCAATACATAAAAACTAATTATAGAGCCTAAGATATGATGCGAATAATGTCTTAAATACCGTAACCGATCTCATCAACAAACTGCAATCGATCCTAATTGCAACGATAATACTCATCAAGACGCTATCAAATGATATTCTATAATCATTACCCTAATGAGCTTAAAAATTATTTTTAACATCCAAAAAATAAATACAGCTAATTTAAACCGAACTCTGCAGACTAAACAAGAGTTTCCTAAAGAAATACGTTAAAAGAACAAGAAAGATATAAAAACATAAGCAAATAAAGTAATAACAAAGACTTGTTTGGAAGTTGTGATATCTTAAACTTCTGCTTACGAGGCAAGCAACAGAAAAGAGCAGTAATTTGCTCACTTCTTTGTTGCACTCGAAACACTGTTATTTGACTACCGACTCACTGTTAACGAGCACCGGAACTCATTAAAATTTAGGGGTATTGTTCTTAAAACTAGAGTTTATGAAAACGCGGCATCCGTAAAAGGACCAGGAATGTATAAGTTTTTTTTCGTTTTATATTTAGGTACATGTTCTTTTAAATTTGAGACTGGGTTTATTAGGAATGCGTGAGTAAACTCGATATCTTGAAGTTTACAATACCGGTGTTACCTTGAAGATTGCTTTTATGTGTGTTGGACCTTTTCTTCTCTTTAGAAAATTTCGCTATGATAAAGAGAATGCAGAAGGTATATTGAATTTTCCTTAAAAAGGGGAAAAAAAAGTTCTTCAAAGCCGACTCTTATCTTTACAAAAAGTTCTGTGTGTCTTTAAATAGAAATTAATTGAATATTGAATATTTCTTACAGTATTACCCTGTAACACAGAATAAAGGTAAAAATATACTATAGTTGTAACTGACACAATTCGTTAAAGTTTCACGCAGCCAATGATAAGAGTTTAATTTTTATGCAATTTAACTTTTTTTTAATATGAAAATAGTTTGTTTGAAAAATATATTTTAAATAAAAAGCTCGGTTGCAATTTCTTTTCAATTTTATATCAATAATTTTCATTTCCAGAATGCCTTGAAAAAAATACTCGTATGTATTTTCATTTCATAAGAGATATAAAAATAAATAACACAAAAAATATTATTAAATCCCATACTTAAATGCAATAATAAAGACATTTATAAAATATTGAATTCAATAAGACACAAACTTAACGGAAGAACGACTCCAAAAATAATGATTAAAATTATTAATTATAATGTATATAATTTTGATCCTGGTAACATTGTGGTATAAAAAATGTTTTTAAGTAGAATGTGTTGTTGAAACTTCGCGTACAAAGTACAGCTCAGGTATTATTCGTATTACGTAACCATGATTCAGAATTGCAGGCTTCATCGCCAATAGTGCACTGCATTAATCTGAAGTGAGATTAATTAATCCCTTCCCAGCTTTTCCCGAACTGAACTCAGACAGGCGAAGTGTACAATTCTGGCTTATCCCGAGTGTAGTTCGGGCACTGTAAAGATTTACAGCGCAATCAGCCTTTCACGAATTATTTCACATGTGCTTTTTATGGTTTCGATAGCTTTTGCTTATTTTTCTAGCAATTAGATGCCACTCAAAGAAGAGGGGGAAATATTATAAGATATTTTTCTGTTTCTTGGATATAGCATTGAAGAATTCATATGTGTTGTACACAAAATCTGATGGGAAAAGAAAACATCTTCAGTATAAAACGACGATAATAGCGAAAATAATTGAAAAGTACCAGTCGGTGGATTTTTTTGTAAAAAGAGGACGTCCTTCTGCTGAGCAATCCCCTTCACGTTTGTCTGAAAGACATTCTGTTGTCTAAATTTCTCCAACAGAGAAGAAAACTAATCCAACAAGACATTGTATTATTTGCGGCTCAAAGAGAGGGGGGAGATGTTCTAACATCCCCGAGGACGTTGGTACTTGGGGATTCGAGCAAAGAGATCAGCCATAGTACTCTAAACACAATTTTATTATTACTTTTACTTTATCACACAATACACACAATTGAAGGGAGAGAATTCACTAAACATTAAACCCGAAAGAGCAATCGCTTACGATTAATTTAACTATCATATAAATAAACGCATTTATTTGAAAATGGGAGCACTTTTGACTCTCTTGATTGTATTCTCTTAAGATAACTTGCTTAACTATATGACCTCCGGTCATAATCTTATTCACGATTCGATATCCGCTTTCAACCATCAACTATCCTCGTTTAATCCAATACAAACGCTTAAATAGAAATTCTCATTTACCTAAATCTTGTCTTCTTCACCGAGAAAGGTTTTCAACTGAATTCACAGTTAAAGATTAATTTTACCCAAAAGGATTAGTGGAAGAATTACGAATAGACCCGTTCCAAAGTGAAAAAATATTCAACTGTCCAGATTGCGATGTTGGACTCTGCGCAGTACCGAATGTATCACGCACAGTTTTCGAATGTATCATACACACAATACAAATTTTGATCAATAAATTTATAATCATATATGTAAATGCAACGGATGTAAATAAAATTTGTTTTTTTAAGATAAAAGCCGGGTATTATAAGCTTTATATTTATAGCTAGTGAGAATTAACTACAAAATCTAATAATTTCTGTCACACAGAAAGCCAACTATAAAGGTAAATCACTCCTTTATTTAAATATATTTTTTTTGCATAAATTTTTAAGAAATTTTGTATGCGGACGGTCTATTATGTTTTAAAAGATATGTATGTTTGAAAATAAACATAAAAAACATTTTTTAATCCATAATCCTGAAATAAAATGAGCCTAGAAGGGGTTAAGCTATTTTGAATATGAAAGTAAAGTAATAATAAGGTTAAAATACATAAATTCTCTTTCTCTTTAAAATGCATAAAACTTACCTTTGATAACTGTCATTAAATATACAAAGATTAGATAGAAATTAGCATTCATATTATCAAAGAAAATGGAATTATCCAAGGCCATGAATACCAAAGAACTTGAGGAAATTTACGATTTGCAAACTCCATTTTAAAGAAAGTCAGCAAAAAGATATTTAAGCCTTTCAAGCTATTTTATTAATTAGATTTTTTCGTTTTATCTTTCAAGATTATTTACATGTTTTTGATTGTTTGTTTCTTTTATCCATTGATCATGTGGATTTCGTTGATAGAAGACATTTTATTTCAAAATCGATCAAGGGAGTACGAACATTTTGAACCACATTTACGCAGCTTTCACATTTTTAGTATTTTCAAACACTTAAGATTAAAAATAGAGAAGTTATTGAAGCTACATTCAGGTTTTTTTTATTAGAAAGTATTAATGCGATTAAGATCTTGATACCAAACTTAAAAATTAGCAATGTTCATGTTTTTTCAACATAAAAAATATAAGACTCCTCCATTCAGTGTTAATATATTTTGCTATCATTAATTTTTCCTGTTCTCTTATCAAAAATATTAGATTTTTATTTATTGAACAAAGCATTGGAGTTTAATAATAAAAATATAATTAAATTCGTAAAATTTATTTGATTGAGTAACTTAGTATTAGAAAAGTAAAAGTTCTCTTACATAATAAAATATAAACTATAAAAATTAAATTTACATCCAGATGCATTGATATCTTTTATTTATAATTAACATGGACAGCTATGAAGAAACAATCCCTTTTGCATTTCAGTTAATGCATTCCATGATACAAATTTTGCAAAAAAAAAAAAAAAAAAAAAAAATTGAAATTTATATTTATATTTTTTTTTTTTGCATGTAAAATTTATTCAAAATGATCTAGCCATTTCTAGTAACTTACTTTATAAATATATTTGCTTCTTCCACGTAAAACACCTCTAAGCGTTATTACATGATGAATTAATCAAACCAAACATGAATTAATTAACTCCTCCAAAATATCCAAATAATGACTGATGACTAATGGGTTCTCTTATGCATATCTATGCCTAATTTAACACCGCGCGTATCATTTCTTCAATGCTACGCGGTTCTTTTCGACAAAACCATTTTGAAATCACAATTAATTTCAGAAAGGATTACGGGTGCTATTGTCGAACAGGAAACACATCATCATCGTCACAAACAAGCTTACTCGCCGACTGAAAAGAATATTTTATAATAAAAGGGATTTTCGAATCCTTAGGCTCCGTCCTTTCATTAAGTTTCGGCGCATTTATGCTCATTATGAATACGATACGTAAAATCCACCAAGGACAATAATCTATCAAAACAGGATAAAAGGAGGCATTGAAAGGAATTTGCACTTTCATGCTATTGTTTTGTTTCCTGCAACAAGATTGGGGGAAAAAATTGCAATGCGTATTTGTTGTTGGTGATTATCATCTTAAGTTGCATTCTTAGTGTAAAAAGGAGAATTTCTGTGAAATATTTATTAATGCATATTGAAAAACGTAGAAACTGACAAGAATGCAAAGATGAATTTGTAATATATATAGGGATTTTTTTTTTATCAAAAGATTAATGAAACATACGTATGCCAAGAGTTTATTATCATATTTTTAAAGAGAAAAACAGAGTAAGTACGGATATTCGACATTTAAAGATAACGTAATGCAATAAAAAAAACTTTGGAACACTCAGTACACGTAATCAGTTTCCTCTTTTCTGACAAATAAAATTGCTCCGATTGCTGTCCGAAAATTGCTGTCTGGGGGATCACTTTTTTATAAATTTTAAAATCCCACAATTCCTTACTCGTTATGCTAATTCTAAAGTGTACCTCAACAGATTTAACTTGTACCCTTCCAAAATTTGTGATTGCAATGCTGGTAGTGAGCAAAGTATATTAAACATCTTATCATTTTTTGGTTCAAAATTGTAGACACAAAGAAAATACTAGAAGGTTAAACTGCATATTCTTCAAATCAACTGGCTCTCTAATTTTTTAAAAACTTGTTTCAATTAAAGCTTCATTCATATTATTTCGTAACTTCATTGACTTGATTTTGTAATTTTCTTTTTTTGCTCTAATTTTATTACTTATTTGTTGTTGTTTTTTGTAACTTAATTGCTTAATTTTGTAATTTGTACTTGTTTATCTTTGTAACTTATTTGTTTTTGTTATTTCATTTATTTTGTAATTTGTTTGTATCTTATTTATCTTAATTTGTTTGTTTTACTTACTTTCATAAAGCCCCGTATGACACTAGATGTGTACGGGTATTGTATATTTATATTTTATCTGTCTTCCATAAAACATGAAAAACAAAAATAAAAATGATTTACTGTTTATAAAATTTTGCACATAGCTTTGTTTCAATCAAAACAAATGTTGCAACAAGGTTATCAGAAAAACCTCACAAAAATAATTTTAAAATATAAATTTATAATAACAAGCACAAAAATGAAGAATGACATAAAACACAAACAAAAAATATATATAAAATACACAAAAAACAAATAATTTTTTACATTTTTACATATACTTTTCCCTATAAAACCGTCCCCTCGTCAAATTCTTAAAGAACTTCTTTCAACTATCTTTTACATTTCCATCCTGCACTGCATTTAAAATAATGGGTAGTTCTTCATTACACTTAACAGGAGCAGGAGTAAATTCTGCGAAAGTAACCCACACTTTCCCAAGAAGTTCAATGTCTGTCAGAAAACCCGGAGTCTGCCAGAATGTAGTTGTTGTGTTTAGTTTAGCCTTGAGTATGACCTCTGGCGATGTGCCTGCGATTAAAGCATCTAGTTAACGTGAATTTTAGTTTCCTGGTTGTTAGTAAACGCTAGACAGTGTTTGTTGACTGTTGCTATTTTTAGAATCCACAACCTCCGTGAACTGTCGCTCTTGCAAAATTGTCTTCGTTTTCACAGAATCTCGAAGATATTTCAATAATATATGTTTTTTCTTGTGCATACATATCTTATTATTTTATATTAAGGCATGCAACGATATTTAAAAAAATATCTATGCAGACGTCAAATGTATACACTTCTTCTAACTCATAATAAGTTGTAAGAAATTTACTAAGGAATTATTGGGCAAATGCATTATATGAATTGATCTGAAAGTTATTCCAAGATGTCTCAAAAACTGACATGATTAACTCAATTTTGACGGTTTATATCTACAATGATGTAAATTAAATGTCAATTCATTCATAATATGAAACTCAATAGTTGTCATTCAGTTTTGAATATAAAAATAGTACTTTAAACAATATTTCAAACTAAATCGAAATATTAAAGAAAATATTACATTTTAATTTTATACAAACTAGTACTGATATTTTAAACTTAAAAATTATTTTTAATAAGGTAAATGCTGATATTACTATTAATTTTGGAAAAATTAAATTTTAAAAGGTAAGTATTATATAAAATAATTTGATACATATAGTGAAGTTCAGTTTTCTATGTAAATTCCGTTGATACATCTTTTTCCCCTATAAGATTTTAAATTTTAAGGTCTACGAAACTTCGAAAGATGTCCGTTATAGGAACTTATTTACTGTACGCATTTAATGATATTTCTACCTTTAAAAAAGGAGATTTTGAATTTTTAAAAATTTTATATATAATAAATTTATAAAATAAATATTTGCACCATCATTGGTTTTATTTAAAAGTATTTCATGCGAAAATGAATCATGATAATTTTACTATTACATATACCCAGGTTTACCATACATCTGGGATAAGCCTAGATAGTCCTGGGTTTTACTGCTGTTCAGAGTAATTTCCGGGGCTGAAAAAAATTATTTGAGTTTGAGAATTTTATGATTGTCAAGGATTTTTTTAAAAACTTTTATACTTATATGTTCGAGAACTCGTTTTTAAACATTACCTTAGACCTGTGCATATTTAATAATATAATTTTTTGAAATTGGAAGCTTACTCTATCATATCCACAGAAGCATTTAAAGCGTATTCTAAATTAATTTGTCAACTTTCGGGAAACAAAAACCCACAAATTTATCCCCCATCTCCTACCAAAAGGTTCAGATTTTGTAAAAGTATCAAAAACTATTGAAGAGATGTAGAAAACGATGCGTTTCAAAAGATTGATATTTAATGTTGTGATATTTCTCTAAAATTCTGAAATTGCAATGTCTTTGTTTGAGACATTTGCTCCAGTGTAGAATTTTTTTCCAATTACGGGGAACATTTGGTTTGCAGAAAGAGGTAGACGTTCAGTATCTGCACTTAAACATCTGCCAAATGTTAAAATTAGTTCAGTACATTCTTGTTGTGAATTTTACGATGTAACAAGCAAACCATTCCGAAAAAAAGGCATGTTTTGTGATCAATGCAACCGAATAAAGTTTAATGCTTCTGTAAACTTTTAAAACATTTAAGTAATTTCAAAAATATGTCCTGGGTTGGAGCCTTCAAAATATGGTAAGCCTATATATATCATATACTAAATATAATACAAATTCCATCGATACTGCAGCAATGAACCGATACAGAACAAATTACATATGATTAATTACTCCTTGCTCTTTTTGTACAGCGTGAACCAACATATTCCCCGTATATGTCATTTTCCCACAACTCACCCCTCACTACGAAAGACAAATACCACTTTCCCCTCCGTTCCAGACTCCAGCCCTCAATCCACAAAATATCCTCCGTAATCCTTCGAACCACGGATCAGAAGTCTGGACCAACACGCAGCATTCATAACGCAGAGCGACACAAAATTTGCTTCATAAATCAACCACCCTCAGTGACAAGCCGTTGAAGCGTTAGGAAATCCAGGCGCCATCAGCACCCAGTGTTTCGACAGTCTCCTGATGGTCAGAAATCCACACCACCATTTGTCACGCCATCAAAGTTGGGTTGGAAGAAAAGACAGCGCCAAGTGCTTAAAGTTAGCACGATATGGGTCTGTTATTAATTTTCAGTTTGAAGAGGGATTACCTTTTGATATACACTTCCGAAGAGCCCAAACTCAGGTGAGGGTCAGTACATGTGAGTAAAAGAGAGGGGATCCAAAGCTTAGAATTTAATTAATTGGTGAACAAAGCAAAAGTGAGGGCTAAAATACTCTTCATTATACTTCCTGTAAATTGCGTAATCTTAGTAGGGTATTACTTATATATATAAAAAAAGAAGAAAATTATCAACAAAGAAAAATAATTAATGAAGTAGAAGATGGAATGGACTTTTGATCTATCTAATCATTTTACAGCAAAATTACGATTTTTAAGTAAATCTTTTTATAAATATATTTTAATCACTTTTTCTTCAACCATTTAGATCTCTCTATGCTCTTAATTATATACTTGGTTAAACAATTTAAATTTGAATTTTGGCATCGTGTAAGCTAATAAATGAAAACTAATTGCATTTTAATTAATGTTTAAGGATATTTAATAAAAATATTTCAAGTGAAAAAAAATTCTAAATTAGAGGAAAAAAACACTTTGCCAAAATATTAATACATTTTAGGAAGGAAAATATTTTTTTTTTTATTTTGCATTGACATTTCTTTTAAATGTGAATGAAAAAGAATTATTTAACGTTTTAAGCAATCATGTCAAATCAAATATATTCTTATGTAAGGATTTTAAGCATTTCATAACACAAGTAATAAGTAATTGTTAAGATGCGTTGTTAGTGACAGTCATAAATGTTTAAGTTAAATGGGCAGTTTAAGATATGAAGCATTTGTTAAACGAAATCTTTATAGCGGAACAATAAAGGATCTCCTCCCTATAGTTATAACTAAATATATCTTAATTATATAACTAGAACTAGAGAACAGTAATCAGTCTTTTCATATACTTTCCTAATAATTCAAATTCAGGGAATCAAGATTTAAGAATAATTTCAAAACATATTCAAAGAAACAGGGCTTATGAATATTTTCTGAAGATATTCGATGCCCCGCCCACTCGCAGAGATTATAGAAACAGTATTGAAGATATTATAAATAGGGACATAATCGTTCTCGCATAAGTTAAGAGCTTTTTCTAAGCAATACTATTTCTAAATAGTTTTATAAATATTTTTTGGCAAAATGTATTGGTAGTCTAGTTTAACGGGAGTCTACGACATGAAAGAAAAAAACATTTTCGCGGAAATTTTTGATTGTACACGTATTTATACCCAAGATATTTCTATTCTTTATTTATTGCCATTTTCACTGCCATACTTTAAAGAACATCCTTCATATAGATTTAGATTAACGGAGTTAGAAATGTGTGTGTTTTATTCAAATTTCTCTTTTAAATAATATATAATAAAAACAAATTTAATTCAATTCATGTTCTTTTATTTACTCTGTAACACAGCTTAGTAATTTTTACAACTTTCAAAAAGCAGAAAAAAGGGAAAAAAGAAGGGAAAAAAGAAGGAAAATAAGGGTTACATGACATAAATGGCTAAAAGGGTTTTAAATAATTCTCCCAGGAACATGAAAAAAAACATACACATAACTTTTTCTTTGCATAAATATTTAGGCAAAAATATGTAAGTATAAAAAAGCAGTGATCAATTTCATATAAATAATAATAATATAATAATAAAAGAAACGACATGCATTCGACCACAACCTTTTTGTATTTACGGAGTACAAGATGTTACGCATCAATGAGCATTTGCGGAAAAATAAAGAATGTATCTTGTTTCTTTTTATTTTTTCATGTTCCTTTTTTATACATCCTATTTTAATGGGGCGGAAAAAAAGAAATCGAAACCTAAATGACCGGAAGTGGAAGACGAAGGAAACACCGCGGAGAAGATGGCATTGAAGTAAAGGGATAAACCAGAGAAGAGAAACAAGATCAGGTAGGTGAAGATGACGAGGGGTGAAGAAGGAAAGGCGGTTTGAGATCAACAACAGATGTTCCTTTTTAATATTCCGTATAGTCCTAAAGATGGGCAAGTCTGAGGCGAGGGGTGAAGGTTAAATTGCTTTTCAAACCAACCTTTGCTTTTATAGTTAAATGAACATGTTACATGACCTGAGAAGTTATTGTTGTTTAAGGCTGTTTTCGGTCAATGTTAAAAAATGGGACCCGAATTTGGAACATTTTTTCAGATATAAAAGAAATGAAAAATTAATATGACATTCTGGCTTCACTATCCTTTAGAGAATAGCGTTCTTTATCATGCATCTAATTTTTAACCGAGTTGATCTATTTTTTCTGGTATGAAATGTGTTTCGCGTTTTTTCTCCTATACCGTAATGTTAAATGGGTTATGCCTTCACGTATTAAAACGAAAAAAAAAAATAAATTCATGGAATAATCTGAAATTTTTAAAAACACTATATTGTTAGCAGAGGTACGAGTTATAATATTGCAAATTTCCATGGAAATTGAGGCATTTTTATGTCTGAAAATGTGCTTCGCGTTTAGTTCAAGCTCTCGCTCGTACTTTTACCGAAAACAGCATTAAAGAATATCTGTATTTATGCAAAATATTTATTAAATTATTTTTCCCGGACAGAATCAGAAAAATTAAAAATAAGATTTATTGCCTTAATTGCAGTGTTTGTATAAGAATAGTGAGTTTTTACTAATTGCATCTATATTTTAATTTTACTAGAAACGTATTTTTTAAATAAATTAAGAGACGCTAAATTGTTATAAGATTACTTGTGAGGTATCACAAAACGTAAAATAACAATAAAACACATTTGCGTATCGTGAAAATCATGTGCAAGAAAATAAATTTTGATTAGTGGGGTGATCGATATAGTAATGTTATCGTCTATTATTATGATTCTCAAACTTTCAATACTTGCGACCCAATTTTCAATCATAATTTTCATAGAGCCTCCCTTTCCATACAATAACAATGTATTGAATGCAATAAAAATATACTTTGACGCTAAGGCTACAATACGACTTGAGTTATAAACCATACAAACTATCAAGATAAGTATTAAATTTTGTATATGAACAAGCTCATGAGAGGCAGTTAAACTTGTTAATAATATCAAACTTGTTTTTAATTTAGTATTGATAAATTTACTATCAAAAACATTGTGAAGTACTGATGCACATTTATAAGTACATTATATCAGTGTAATCGTGTATTTAACTTTTATTATGTCAGAATGAATTTTGTTTTACTTCCCTTCAGTAAATGAATACTTATTTTAAATCTTTTATTTTCGACTTTTCAATAAGCTCGACCTCCCCCCCTAATAGGAATATCACGCCTCCTTAGAGGGCGCACCCCACAATTTGAGAAAAACTGGTCTACTGGTATCATTCAGCCGAATATCTGCGTAAATTACTTCTAATAAAAATAAGAAACTCAGCATCGTGTTCTTTGCTTTTTGAACAGTGTTGGCATATATTTAATGTTTGGTAATTAGGAGTTTTAGCTCTTTTTAAGTTTCATTAGCGTTCAATAAATTTGCCGTTATTTATTATTTTTATCAAGTTGATTATATTAGTTCATTTATTAGTTTTTCTTGAGTTCATAAGCACTAGTTGAGTCGGTGTAGTGGGGTTAATACTATACAAACACCAATTTATTCGCCTGGAATTAAAATAATGATTTCCAACAAGATTCATCACATACAATAATAGTCTTCAAGAACCTTTCATAGATGCTTAAAAAAAACCCCACTTTTAATCATATTCCGTTAATATAAAATGGTCTTTGATTCCTGAGCGCCGGCTGTATTTCGAGAATTTTTCTTTATTTTGCTAGTCATTTTCTCATATTTGTTTACATTTCAAATATCAAATATTTAATTTTAAATCTAGAACTGTTTAAAATTAATTATCTTTTTACCCATTGAGTTGAATTTTTTTGCTTGTATCGTATTTATAAAGCCTAAAACAGAAGCTTGTGTCGAAGCCGCTATGGTATCTATACTATTAAGCCCACCTCTTTTTTGGAAACAACCAGTTTCCATGGTTCTTTTAAATAGAAAATCAATTCCATGTAGTTAATACTGCGCGCGGCTGATGGTACTAATATCATTAGATGACTTTGGCTTTGGATTCAAAAGTGCTGTTCCATGTAAATGTGAACTTTTGCGGAACTCACCAAAATTTTAAACTTCTGATGGTTCGAAGAAGTTTGTCATCACTAAATCAGATCGGCATGTATATTGTAAGGCATGGGCTGTTCAGGTAATACCTCTTTTTAGAGAAACCTATCAGTGGAGAGCTCTTTGATGATCAATGTAGTAATCGTTATCGCTTGCTGGCATCTACTGTGAATTATCTCTGAGGAGCTACTAATATTAACTACATAAAGAACACGTAGGTCGTGTTCGTTGATTTTTGAACTAAGCTGTCAGCAATTAATGTTTGGTATTTAGGATGAATGTTAACACTTATGACTGTTATTTCTCATTAAGTTTCAATAAAGCTGTTTCGTTAAATTTATAACGTCTTATTAAATTAGTTGGCATTAGTTGAGTCCGATGTAGCACGGTAGCTGTGACAAGCATTTAATTTATCCTCTACATTATCATTAAACACAATAAAAAGACAAATGTAAAATACACACAAAGAACCATATTTAAAATGGTATCCAAAGTAATATTAATGGTTAACCATCAATTTGAATACTACATTTACAATGGATTTTAATTATTAATATATGATAGGAAAACAAAATTTTACGATTACGAAAACTTAAAACTGTTTTAAAGTTTTAAGGAAAAAAATTTAAATCTAGAAATATTTAACAAACCGTAAATATTTTAGCTCATTGTGTTATAACATGAGTACCTTTCTCTCACCTAAGATTTAAGGTGCATCAGTCCGAATAATTTTGCTTAGTAAAAAACTGTAAGTCAATGCAAAATGTCTCTAACACTGTTCAACTTATATTTCAACTAGTATGAAATAGTTGTAAAAAGTTCTGTAGAGTTTAAAAATTCAAAAAGGAGATTAGCTTTGTTTTTAGTATTAAAATATAGTTTACTTGCAATGAATTATTGATGAACGGTCAAATACAAATGAAGCATAAAGGAATTCGATTTTTATATATTAAATCTCCATGAAAGAAAAGTGATTTGTGAGTTTTGAAAACCTAAAATAACTCAAAAACTTTATTGAAGTTAGAGCAAAAAAAAAAAATCGATATTCAATTCGTCAGTTCTCTGGTATTAATAAAAGTTCCCGTTTAGAAGCAAATTAGCAAAATTTATCACTTCAGTGCTACATGTTCCTTCACTGATTGCTACCAAATGAAGTGCCAATCAATAAAAGTGTGGAACAAAAACCAATTACGCCGCTTTGCGTGCATTCTCATCAATTTGTGGAAGTTCCCGTCAGAGCACAGGTGTAACAAGTTCAGAAGGGGACGTTGATGAGAAAGGACTACGCCAAATATATCTTCATTGCGATTGCCAAAAGGGCAATGACTGTTTTTTTGGTGCAATTCATTCGCTTTTTTTTACTCTCCCTTTTAGCTGAATGTCCTCTTTCGATGTAAGAGTTTTTCGCCTTTTATATTTGTTTTCTATCTTTAATTCAGTTAAGAATCTGGTAATTACCTTTCACTCAAGTGCAACGATTGTTCTGTCGTTTAACGGTGGGTAAATGGTTCGTTTCAGAATAATAGTTAAGAAACGTTCGATAGTTTTTATCATGATTGAGAGAAAAATTGGTTCTTTTTTTTTTATATTTTGCTTTTAGATGTAGGTAATTAGGTTATGATGAAAACGAATTGACTAATTCATAAAAAAAAAAGATTATATCATTAAATGGGCAGATTCCTTAATGACAGCTGATATTGAATTACCAACTTGATTATTCGTTCGTAATTTAGGATAAATCATTTTTCAGCCACTTTATTTAATCAATTCTACAGAAAGGTATTCTTTTTTCAATAGAAGAGCAAAGATTCTTCTTGAAAACACATTTTTAATTTCTCTTCTAAGTGAAGAAAGTTTAACAATACTTAATTTCTAATGCAGTTTTAAAAGGAGAGGTGGTCGATTCGTTTGAAAAAAAAGGTATAAAATAAAATTTTCGCTAAGCTATCCTAGAGTACATAGAAAAAGACACAATTCAATGACTTCATGATTGTTAAAATAAATCTAAATGGTATAAATGATTCAAAGAAGAAATTATATTATAAGACTAAAAGATGAATGAAATCTCTTTGAAGAGTATGCTAAATTTTTCAAAAAATTTGAATCACGAAAAAATTTAAGGTAAAATAGGCGTGTTTACCATACAAACATAAAAGTTATTTAAAAAAATAAACAGTTATTGCCAGCCATATGCCAGATCATTAATTACATTATGTGACTCGACTGAAACAATGCCTACTGTAGGAAGGAAGATTCGATCTGGGTACCTTCCGTTCCGTACGGAAGTACTTTATCGACTAATCCAAAACGATCGTCTTCACGTGATGTTTGGTACTAGTTTATATAGATATCACACCACCGCATACCCCCATGCCAATGATTCGGCGAATAGGCGAACGAACGATACCATATTCGTGGCGAGCGTGTAGGCAGTTGAGTCACTTGATGGATTGCGTCATTCGTGCGTGACGGCTTGAGAATTGCGTCATTTGTGTGACGGCTTAATTGCGTCATTTGTGTCTGACGGCTTAGTTGCTTTTGTGGTGGATAGATGGCGCCACAACCGCGGTGCGTGAAGGGTGCGTTTCTTTTGAACGGCCAGGGTCACCAATGCAGGAAGGAAGATTCGATCGGGGTACTTCCGTTCCGTAAGTAAGTACTTTATCGACCCCGCCCAAACGATCGACTTCGTGTAATGTTTGGTACTAGTTTATATAGATATCACACCACCACGCTACCATGACCCCTCAACTACGTGTGAGCGTTTATTGACGTCGCACTATAAAGCTATTGACGATGGAACTCGTAATTTTGAACCATGGTCAAGAGACGAGAGCAAAACCTGAGCTGGCACTCCCTTTTCCATCTACCACATCATGACAGCGTGAGAACTTTGAGCCTCGACAGATTTAGCGTGCATAGACCTTCTTCACGGTGACCCTTCAATGGCTCTAGGACTTGAACTCATGACACTCCTACCACAAGTTCCAGGTCATGACCCCCCATCATCAGATATAAATTTTTGATGAATAATTAAAAAAATTAAGAACATTAGTATATCTTATAAACTGTCTTCTGACATTTTACTCATAATGACTTTAAAATTTAAATCGAGCTTTTGACAGTACGCAGTTTGTGAGAGGCTAACAGCTCTCGCTTGGGGACCTAGATATGTGGGAGGAAGGGAAGAAACATTCGCCATGATCCAATCAATCTATTTATTTATCACACAATAAAACAACACAAATTCAATTAATAATAGCAAGAGAATGTATCGGTGCTAACCGCGAAAAGGGAACAACTACGATAATACACGAAAGATTAGGAGACTCTCAAACTCGATCCTAACTTTATATAGGATCTAATCTATCCTCCGATTTAATCTAATATCATTTTAATCACAGTGAACAATCGTCACTCTTTAAATCTTTCTCCTTTAAGCATTATTCACAATTATTTAATAATGATACCTGTTGGTAACTATCTCACCTGATTCTGGCTTATCTTCTCTCCTACTCCCTAATTCAATTTTCTTCTTCCGAAGGGTTGGTTGTAAATGACGCGAATTGATACCCCAAAGATTTCCCAAGAGGATTAGTTGAGGGATCGCAAATAAATCGTTCACAAGTTTAATTATCAAAGTTTTTTCATTTTAAAATATATATTAGCAAATCAGATTTACTCTGCAAATTTTTTTTTTTCTTTTTTTGGACTGCATATATCTTATTTGAATATAACTAAGAATACTTTATGGAATAGGAAAACACGAATCAAGCGCACTTTAATCAAGAAAAGTGTATATTTTGACATTTACCAAACATTTTTTGAAAGAACTCAGATCAAAATAAAAGCATATTTTCGCGTTTTGGAATTAAATTTTAATCTTGAAAGAAAACTTTAAACCATAAATAATAATTTTAAAAAGGGAATATCTTTCATCGGATAGGTTAAACCTTTATTTTTTTTCAATAAAAATAAAATCCTGTCAAAAACATTTGCTAGATTCATTTATTCAAATTTCTTCTTGCCGGTTTTACTCGGTTCCAATTATCTGAAAACATTTTTTCCTCTTAGTAAAACTCGCATAATCAATTTTTTAAGCGACTCTCTTGATAAGCTAAATATAATTTAACCTAACACAAACGACATCGCATTTGAAAGAGCAGGTAAAAACTATTGGTTTTTAGAAAAATTCCAGACAGAAAAGAGTAAATAACTTTTTGAAGAGAAAAATTCGCCAGTTTTACTATTTGAATATTTTAAAGTATAAACCAATTTCGCGTTAGATCTCTATTTACAAATGAGAAGAATCTGAATGAATTGAAACTTGAAAACAGCGTTTTTATTTCAGTTTATTCATTTATTTACTTTTTGCGTTTTTCATTCTTTAAGAAAGAAAATGAAATGAGAGGCGTTATAAAAAGAACGAATTTTCTCAGGAATACAAAAAATTACTTTCATAAATAAGAAAGCAAGGGAAACGAGTTATTAAAGTTGTAATAATTTTAAACTACAAAAACTATTAGAGACTTCCATGTTTCTTAAGTTTTTAAATTAACTTTATTTCTCGCGAAACCTCTTAAATCAGTAAAAAAAAAATATTGTACTGCTGTTGAATAAATTAGTAAATACCTTACTGAGAGAAAGAGAGAACTTAAATTCAGAGTAAATGTTTCAATGGAATTATTTTTTGATAAATTTCCGCAAGAAACGAAATTGTACTTACAAAAATGGTGCCAATTTTTAAGCCGTGATGTATTTTTACTAACCAGAAGAAATACGTGGAATTTTTATTGAAAACAGAAATGTAAAGCGAGATAAGTTGTAATATTTGAATAAACGTATAATTTTCAAATAAATTATGGGCTCTCTTAATTATAATTATGCACACCAGTTGTAACAAAATAATATTCATATGTATTATGTATGGCTTTTAAAATGAATTAACACACTGATCAGTACTATTTTTTTATCAATAGCATCTATTGTAATGAAACGTTACATGCTCATTTAATAAAATATTACATTAAAAATAAATCAGTCACACCACTTAGAAATTTAAACAAATTCTTGTGAAAATTATTAAGTAGTGAATGAAAACATTTAGGCTCCTTAATCAATTCAAAATTATATAAATTATTAATTAAAAACAATTTTATAGTAATTAACAACAAAGATATTTTGTGAATACTCATGACTAATTAATATTTGCAATATTACGCATGATAATACTGCATTTTATTAAGCATTATTAATACTGCAAAACTACACATGATACTAATGTTTTTAAACATAAAGAATAGACGATAAATATATTGTGCTTCTCATGAATATATAAGCTATGTTTTCTTTATATTGAAACAGTTAAGTTATAAATTAACAATACAGTAGGACCTGTTTTTGTACGGTCCTTTTTTACGAGATTTTTTTGTGCTATCTTTTTTTATGCGAGATATGAGTTTCAACGGCTTTAGTGCCACTGTAATGTTTCCTATCAATGTTCATACATTCATCGCTTGTTGTAAACAGTCTCTGGACAATGCATGTTCAATTGCTTTCCCTCAACGCGTTAGCAATACGCGCTTGATTGAAGATGAAATTTTAACTGACAGTGACATTATCAATAATTTGATAAATTATGAAGACGGACAAGAAGAACCGGACACACTTTGAGAGCGGATAAAATATATGTTGGGATCCAGCTTTCCAACTAATTGGATAAGTATTTTCTTAAAATAGATACCAATTACAAAAGGAATGTGAAATTTCAAAAACAGCTTCGATCATACATATCGCGACGTAACTGACCAACCGACCGTCGTCGCAAAAACTTATCACTTACTTAATGGTTCCAAAAAATAAATCAATTGAAATTGTATCTTAAAGTGACGAAAGCGATTTTGAAATAATTCATTACAGAAAGCTGCGCAATTAAGATTACGAGTAGCAGTGAATAATGCATGAGCATTTTGAAAACTTCTCCATGTATACAATGAGAAATTAAATGTTTCCAAGCGTAATTTAATTATTTATTTTGTTTGGTTCTCATAAATTACGTAAATAATTGACTTATTTTTTAAGTACGATTTTTTTTATGCTGTCCCTCTCCACCGCATAAAAATTTTTTGTATGATGTCGACAAAGTAGTTTGTCATATGTAAGTATTTATGAAATATTTTCGAACATTTTTTTGTGTGGTTTTTTTAATGCGGACCCTATCTACTGTACAAAAACAGGTTTTACTGTAATTAGACATAACAATTCATAGGATAATCACACAATTTTTTTCATCTGATATTTTCCTAAATTTGTAAATATTTGTTTTTTAATTTAGATTATATATAAAAATGCTGTAAAAGATATGCATTGGAAGTCGTACTTAATATTTTAGAGAGGGCCCAGAATTCAAGAACTATACAAATGTAAAATATCTACATAAGGCTGTAAGACAACTACCGCTATAAATTGCGTATTATATCCAATATGCAGAACTAAAAACAATATATTTTAGGAAATAAATAGCAAAAATAAATAAGAGTATAAGCAACTGAATTAATTTGACGTATTGTTTCTTGAAAGTTTGGAAACAATAACACAGAATTTGCAATTACTATCATCACAGCATGTCAGACAGTACTTATTAATAAGTTTAGACAATACCATAACCAAGAATTAGTCAGCACTTTAGCATAGGTAAACATAGGCTAATCCCAATCCGCACGACAACGGAAAATATCGTAATTAATGGCTCCGATTATTAAGATAATCACCCTTCAAGTTACTTTCTTCATTACCTTCGTTGAACCAATTTAGTTCCCCGTAATTTTTCCCGCATTTCCTTGTGCCTTTAATTATCAACATTTTCGCCAGAAAACCCCTCCTCGTTTCCCGAATTTATTGCGAGGATGGCTCATCCCCAGGCTATGGCTGTGCAAGTGGCGAAGTTTGGAAGTGCGCAGTTTATTTACTGACAGTAATTAAGTTTCTACCATCGCCTGCAAAAGGGCTTTCCCCTTTTAACCATATACTAAGTGGCGTTGCAGATAGCCGAACTCTGCTCCCGGTTTTCCAGGAGATTTTCCGAATGCATTGCTTAAAGATATATATTATGTGGCCAATTTCTCAGTGGACATAATTAGAGAAAATTGTTGGATTTTAATCTGTACATTTGAGAGTATTATGAGGTGGAGTAGAGTGAACCGTTAAACATTGAGAAAATGTATTCAAAATAGAAAAACAAGACTGATGTAAAAGATTTAATTTGAATAGAACTATTAAAATTTTCATTAAAATTACATTTGATGTCTGATTCTAGAAATAATATTTCACTTGCACCTGCTCTAACTATGCTTTTCAGCGGGATAAATTCATGATGATCCCATTATAAATACAAAACACGCGCTTCATTTAATTCAAAAGTGACATTAAACTTGTACTTGGTGTTCTACTTGTAACATTTTTTTTTAAAAAAAATTTCAAAACTGGCAATTGGATAAGGATGTTCAAATATATTAAGGTATCCGACTACATTCGGAACCGTGATTTTGCAAAAGCGCATGAATGGATAATTTTCATGATATTTAGTGTCACTTAGATTAGAATACATGTATACAATTGTTTTAAGTGCATTTTGATAAAAAAATTATTTAAATACAATATTTCGGCAAAATATTAACTTAGAATAACCTTTTTCAAAATGATCTCCTTTTGTGAAAAATGCTTCTATTATAATAATAATTTGCATGTATATAGCTCAGACCTCTGTACAGAGGCTCAACTAGAATTTTTGAAATATATAGCTTAGAAGTGGGTTTATCCATGTTTCACGACAACGGAGGGGGAAAATTTTAAGAAAAAAAACGCCGATAATTATTTCAATAGGTTGTAACTCTGAAAATAATGTGAATTTTTCAAAAATCATAGTTTAGTTAAGCCTCTGTACAGAGGTCTGAGCTATATACAGGCAAAATATTATTATAATTGAAGCATTTTTCACAAAAGGAGATCATTTTGAAAAAAGATTATTCTTAGTTAATTTTTTGCCAAAATATTGTATTTAAATAATTTTTTTTGTCAAAACGTCCTTAAAACACTTTTATACATGTAGTCTAATCTAAGTGACACTAAATATCATGAAAATTATCCATTTATGAGCTTTTTTAAAATCACGGTTCCGAACGTAGTGTAATACCTTAAAGTTTGAAAAGTTTTTACAAAATAAAAAAATACTTTTACTATGCGCGTATTTTTAAATCGCGTGCAGTTTACTTACCTAGGTTCATTTCTTTTTGTTTACAAATGAACAAGAATCTGCAGAAAGCAAAAATTGACAACAACGAAACTCATTAACAGATTGACTAGAAACACGTGATTGCATTTATCATGTGACTACTACATCACATGAATTTAGCCCATTGTTAAAATGAAACAGAGAAACTCGGAGGGGGGGGGGGCCCAGGGGAGAAAACCACCATTCTCGCGCGCCTGCGCCTATCATACCTCCGAACACCACCAAACAAATTCTTTTGCTTTTGTCAATTGTTGGGAACAAAATGCAGTAAAAAATAAATTACTGAATACATAATCTGAATTAAATAATAAAATTAATTATTAATAAGAAATGCCTAGTTAAATTTTACGCACTATATATTATAGGGTTATAATCAATCGGAAAAAAAATCAAGGGCTATAGAGAGGGGGTCAGGACATGCGGATCTCCACCCTTCTGTGCGCCACTACTTCCGAGGAATAATTAACTGATTGCTACATATTTCATTAACATCCTCCTTAAAAGCAACATGCAAGTTATTCGTGACAGATCACATAATTTTAACCATGGTAAAATGATGAGGATGACACTGGAGTGGGCACATCACTCACGGCATTTCATCACTAAAACAATGCAAGTGCATCGAACCCTGATAAATTTAACAAGCATCAACCTCTGTTTTACAATGGGATATTAGAAGAATCAAGACTCTATTGATTAATTTTCTGTGAGAATGTAACGGTTTTTCATATAACTCAATAAATAAAAAATAAACAATAGAAAATGCTTATTCCCTGTGTAGAGTCAAAAGTTAGAGACAGTGCTTACGTTTAGAGAAAAAGTATTTTATAAAAACATAAGGGAGTAATTGAATTGATAAGAAAGAGAGTGTAATAAATATGTATCAGTAAAAATACTAGAATGAATTTAAAATAATGTGCAATCATTTGTAACAAATAATTTTAAGGTAAAATTTCACCCATCTAGTACCCTCGAGTAAAAAAATATCTTAATCTACAAAATTATTTAAAATGACTTTTTTTCGTTCTTTAAAGGTGATTTTTCAAAATTTAATAAAATGAACTAGGTATATATTCCTACTTCAGATTTAGAAAAAAAGCAAGATTTTGATAATATAATTCAACTTTTGCCTAAGATTTTTAAATTTAGTTTTTTTTCTTATTCAGTGTGTCAGAAATCTAACACAACAATAACTATTCAAAACAAACCTAGAGAAAAGATTGAAATAAAATGAGTAATAATTACTTCAGTTAGTGGCTTATGAATTTAATAAAAAGAATGTAAAGATATACGTTTTCTTTTATATATTATAGGTTTAAACAATCGAGAATCAATGGAAAAGATACAGAAAAGCTTATTTCAAGCATAAAAACGAAAATGTACAGTATTTAAAGACTTGAATGATTTTACTCATTATTTTCGTTCCATTAAACAGATTATTGGAAAAAAAGGTTGGTTCCAAATAACGTAAATTAATCTATTTTCAGACTTTTAGAAAAATAAACGAATACATAACGTTTATAAAGATGTAGCAAAACCTTAATAACTGAGTTCAAATGCTCATTCATTAATTTTATTCTATTTTTCTTAACGACACCAAATGACCTTCAGTAGAGTGAAGGACTTATCTTCTGAAAATGTAGTATTACCTTCTGACAACAATAAGTCTTAAATTCATTTTTGGCAAGCTCTAGTGCTGAAAGGGTATTCAACTTTCCATTAAAAAACCTTCATAAATATAAAGTTGAGTCACTGAGTTTATTTTAAAGAGTTTTTCACTCTTCCTTAATATATCCTTGACAAGAGAGTGAAAAACCTTTAAGCAACCTCGAAGTAGTTATTGTGTTTATTTTGGAGACATCTGAACAGAAAATTATGTATTAATAGGGAATTTAATTATTCTATGTCATCAGTTTTTTATATGTTATTCATAAAGTTTTAATTACACATTTTATGTATCAGAATTTTTTAATTTTAACTTATTTATCTATATGTATATAAGTGTTATGTAATGTGTGCACTATATTCCGAATATTTTAATTAAAAGTACTAAAGTTTTGTAAATCGGATAGTGTAATGAACAAAAATTTTTTACTTGAAAAAATTCCAACAGAAATTGAAAACTATCTCAGTAAAAGATTGAACGTCTTTTTATTTCCTGTAATAATTAATCGGAAGATTACAATGTAGATTTCGGATGAATTAGGTGCATATTTTTACTAAAAGAATTTTCATAGTTGATTTTTTAAATATTTTAATATAATTTGACTTTATTTATTCTCATTTGAAAATGAAATAAAACTGATTTATTACATTTAAGAATATCATACGACTTTTTGAATATATTATTTAGAGCTAGATTTATTCATATTTTAATATATTATAGTAGAGGAATTGGAACAAAAAACACTGGTTATTATTTCGATTGATCGTAACTTTAAAAATGTGAATTTTTTGAAATCCCTAGTTCAGCCCCGGTTTAGAAATCTTAGCTACATATAGGCAAAATATTATAATTGTAGAATCATTTTTGATAAAAGAAAAACGTTTTAAAATTACATTTTTTTTTCTTCATTGCTTACGAAAAAATTCAACTCAAATAATTACTTTTGTAATAATATTCTTAAAACAATTTAACGCGTACATATTTTAATTCAACTAAAACTAAATATTAAAAAAATATTCATTTTTATACGCTTTTTCAAAATCACGTTTCCGAACGTAGTCAGTCACATTATTGACTTAATTGAAATTTAATTGTCTATAAACAAAATAAGTTATCATCAACCAATAATTAATGCAGATTGTCCTCAAAACATTTCGAAGTGACTCAAATAATGAAATAGTAAATCAAATCATTAGCAAATCCAAATTTTAAAATCTCCACATTGTTATGGATTAGTGCAAACTAAATTTACTTCAATTTTTAGTGAATACTGTCAAATTGATGCTTTAGGAAATAATAAAATATTTTGAATAAATCTAGAAAACTCGGATAGGAGATAATAAATTTTGAAAGTCCACAAGCTTTAAGACAGCTTTAGTAGGAATTTTCAAAAACGATTATTTGAAGAAAGATTTATCACAGATTAAGATCGTTTTTCTCTCGGAACGAGATTTTATTTAATAGTAAGAAATTCTTTTTAAAAATATTTTAAAAATGCAATTAAAGGAGAAAAAACATTTTTAATACACAAATATTTATTTTACCACGTATTTTCTAAATTTTCTACAATGGATAGCAAAATTCAGCCATTTTTTTTGAAATTGTTACATGTAGATTTGAAACGGTACAAAACTTTTGTTATCTACAATTGACTCTAATAATAATATTGATGTTGAATTTAAAAAGTGAATACTGTCAGCAAATAGATGTTTAAACGGTCTTCAAACTTTCTTTAGATCATCTACATCAGTGATTCCCAAAGTGGTCTATATAGACCCCCAAGGGTCTATGACGACCTACTAGGGGTCCATGACAGCAAGAAAATAATTTTGGGGTCCATGAGGTGTAAATGGGAGTCTACGACAGTTGTTTTAATTAAACCAGATCGTGGTTTTAATTTTAACCCTCCAAGCGGTCTGCACGTAAAATTCCGCCATTCCAGAGATAATTTTTTTGCCTTCAAGCAAGATTCTCAAAAGCGGCCGAGCCGCATTCTTAAAAATACGGCTCAACCGCTTTTGAGAACCCCACCTGAAAGCAAAAAAATATGTGCGGTGCATTTTTGAAGCATCTCCAGAATGGCAAGACTTTAAGTGCAGACCGCTTAGAGCGTTAAAAGAAAATTTAGTCAAATGGAAACCAGACTTTTCCTATTTAACACACTTATTTACTAAACTTAATGATGCTAATTTGTAGTTATGTGACAGCATAAATTTTATTAAAATAAGGACCATTATTTCAGCATTTCTTGCCAGAATTAAGCTAAAGGAGTATAATATTGAACGGAGCGAATTTTCCGTTTCTCAACTGGTCACAGACAATCTGCCAGGAAAATGACGTTTTAACCTACATTCAATATTTAAATTCCCTTTATTCAGATTTTGAAACTAGGTTTGAGAATGCATTTACTTGGTAATTATCACAGAAGACAATGAATTCCTATGGTCACATTGATAAAAAAAATGTCATATTACAAGGGAACTGATCGGAATAGGAAGTTACGGAGATCTTAAAGTAAAGTTTAGAAACGGATGTCAGCAATTTTGGCTTTAAAGAGACACACACACATACTTGTTATTTATCTCAAATTATGGAATATTGGAGAAAGGTTTTAATTATACTTTTCCTAGTTAGAGGGAGTTTCAGTGTGGTTGTCGGCTGGACACTACTAACCGTGGAAATTTAGGGTTAAACCTAACAAAATTGAGGACAATTGTTGAAAATTTGTTACTGAAGCACCAGATTTATCACTATTATTATAAACATTTGTTTTTCTATAATCAGTTATTTTATGTATCACTTAAATTTTAAATTAATTAACATGTGTTTCTTAAGTTTTAAACTCCATACTTCACAACAGTTAGAAATTTAAATCTTTTAAAGTAAGTTGCTCTGTACCAGTTGCCATAAACACATTTTAGTTAACAAATTTGCAAAAATTCAATGTTACGTAAGCAGGTGTCTACCCCAAACTGCAAAACATGGCAAGCGGTCTATGGCACAAAAAAGTTTGGGAACCTCTGATTTACATAAAGAGAGATACAAAATTATTTCTACACAAAACTATTATACGTTCAGTCCTGCCACCTATGCTTCTGAGACATGAAACCTCTTAAAGAAAGAAGTGGCAAATATTGCCATCTGTGAGAGAAAGATCATGAGAACCATTTTCGGTAGAATTAAAGAGGGTAATTTTTATAGAAGGAAAAAAATCATCAAATTAAGTAGAATCAGATTTGTAGAGGATATTTGCTGCTTCGATACAAATAGCCCAACATATAAGATATACAAACATAAACTTATGGGTCGTAGAACTAGAGGACGACCAAAACTTCAATGGCTGAACTCCATTAACACTAATTTCAAGACCATAAGACAGTGTTTCTCAAACTGTTGAGCGCCCCCCCTAGGGGGGCGTGATAACCCTAAGTAAGGGGCGCGAGCATATTTAAAAGTCAAAAACAAAGGATTATTAAAAAAAATTATTAATTTACTGAACAAAATACATTCTGACTCAATAAAAAATTATGTACAAATTTACACTTATAAATATATCAGTACTGCACAATGTATTTTATAATTAATTTAACAATACTAAGAACAAATTTAATAATTACCATTGACCCCATGGGCTTGTCATTTATAAAATTATATGCAAAAATTAACACTTATCTTGATAATTTGTACGGTTTAAAATTGATCCCTTAAATGCCGATTAAAAATTAGGCGATTCGCTTCCCAATGCCACCATTTAACAAGTAGGCGAGCGTATGTGGCGTATGAGGGAAGGGTTGAAAAGGAATAAACAAGCAAATTCTCTGAAATTAGTAAATCCTTCGCAAAAGATTGTTCTTTGGAAAGACGCATACATACGTCCAGGGCAATTAATTCATTGGCTGAGTGAGACGTTTATATACGCCGGTGGCACTTAAGAATTTAAAGTCGTATTGTAGGTTTAGCGTCAAAGTATAGTATTATTGAATTCAATACATTGTTATTGTATGGAGGGGGGCACGATGAAAATTATGATTGAATATTAGGTCGCCAATATTGAAAGTTTGAGAAGCACTGCCATAAGAGTATGGAACTGGCGACAAGAAGAAATGCTTGGAAAAATGTTCTTGAGAAGACCAAAGCCCACTCTGGGCTGTTAAGACAACGATGATAATGATTTTCTTTAGTTATTAAATTTATGTTCATTAAAACTTATATTTTGGTTATATATAAGCCGTTCAACATCATAACAGTAAATACTTTCTTTTGCTGAAAAAAATAAGTAGAAATGTATGCATTGATGTTCTCTAATTCATTCAATTTTTTCCATTAAAATTTGTTTTCCTGTAGAATTAACTGATTTAGAAAAACATATAACATATCATACAAAAAATTTAGTATAAAACACAAATACAAATTTTAAAGTGTTATGAAATCAGGCATCATTGTTTATTTCGTATACATTTAGGTAACTTCTTTCTTGGCAGTCGCCAAAAATTGTGTGTGAATGTCAATCACGTTTAGTAACACTTTTTATGTTGGCATTTAACAACTTCATGGATATCCCCTTTTAAAATAAAACATGAGGTTACCTTTCAAATCTAATAAATAGAGCATGATGAACTCCAAGTAGACCAAGGACAAAAGGGCTGAGGATATTGCTCCAGAGTGAAAAGCAAAAGAAAAATATGTAAACGGATCTCATAGAAATAGTACAAAATTAGCACTTTAGGGGAGATAAATTTAGAAATGTCCCTCAAAAGTGAGGTGTTGCTATTCATTTACAAACGTAATTCAGGTGTTTGACTACTGTGAAGGATGAGATGACATCGCTGCGAAATTACGATTCATATATTTTTAGAAAGTTTTCAAGTCGTTTTAGAGTGATCACACGAAACGAAGGTTATAATCGAATTTATTTTTGGTCGAGATCAGTCTTCAAACATAATACATTTTTGGTAGCTTAATTATACTGTAGGATTTTTTCATACAACATTCTTTTCTAAGTGTTTCATAAATACATCAACATAAAAGTTATGTCGAAGAGTATATTTTAAGAGAAATTTTCACAAACGAGTATTTAAAACAATAAATTTTAAACAAAATACAACTGTAGAAATATAGATAAAATATCTACAGAGTAATTTTATTATGTGTGCAATGAATTTCTAACATGCGTATCATTATTTTAGATTTAGCTTAATGACAAACTGCTATAATCACACATAGTTATTGTTGCAGTTTACTTTAATCGCTTGACTTTATTTAATTTTAATTTGATTTACGGCACACTACGAACCAATACGAGGACAGTATACGATGGACCTCAGAATTTTAAACCTCGGTCGAGTGACAAGGACGTCACCTCAGCTGACACCTCTTCCCAAACTTCCACACCAAGCCCAAAGGAAGACCTTGAGCCTTGTAAGATTTAACGTGCATTAGCCCAATTACACGGTGGATCCTCAGCGTCATTAGGTTTCGAACCTGCTACACGACTAGTACCGACCACGAGTTTGCGGACCATGTTAGTTTATACACAGTGGTGTAACGTACACCCCTGCAACCTCCACAGCGTGGGGAGGGGGGTAGGATTCTAGGGGACCCAAAGCCTGACTGCCCCCAAGTACGTATGGTTTTGTAATCCTTTGCAAGTTCCGGCTAGGGGCCCAAAGCCTAACTATGTAGTTGGGCCCTAATATTTTCCATTACGCCACTGTTTATCCACCTTTAAAAACATGATCAAACACAAGTAGGAATTCATATGGTTTTATATTTTTACAGACAGAACAGAAGAATAAGAAATTTGCATAACAAAGACAAAATTTCAACCCCCCTTCTCAAATGTTTCATAGTTGTGATGTAACATACAACCTGAAGTATGAAAAACTATAGAACTTGCAAATATTTTGATTAATATAGAATGTTTTATATTGTGCAATGGGAATACCAACAGAACATGAAAATATGAAAAATGATACTTTTTAAATACAAGGAAAGTAAAAAAAGGAAAAACAGGAAACTTGTGAATAAAGTTGCAATTATTGTTCTCCACAACACGTCGTACAAAAGTACAATTTGAATCATTCAACAATTCAAAAATTTCTCACAACGCTGATTTTCGTATCCAATTCAAAAATAATTAACACACGCCCAATAAAATCCCTTTATGTATTTTACATTAATTTTTAGCAGTTGTCTTAAAAGCCAACCTGGAAGTTTCTATACATTTTTGATATTCAAAAAGTAAACTCAATTTTAAGTACACTTTTTATTTTAACTTTAAAATACCTTTGCTTAAATAATTTGATGCTTGCATTATTACCCCATCTAAGAGTACTAAATCTTAAATCTTTCGAAACATAATGCCACCCAAATGCCTACACTAACTCTTATTTAATAAAAGCCCTCATTAATTGTATTAATTCAAAGTTAATGCAAAAGCTCTTAAGTAATAAGTTCACTTAGCGCCAAATACGCCAACCTTTACAA
This sequence comes from Trichonephila inaurata madagascariensis, assembly GCA_019973955.1. NCBI lineage: Eukaryota > Metazoa > Arthropoda > Arachnida > Araneae > Nephilidae > Trichonephila > Trichonephila inaurata. The sequence continues at coordinate 239,996 of BMAV01006275.1, forward strand.
CACGAACGAACATGCTTTTATCTGACAATCCTTACAAAAACCTCTGCATCGCAGCAGGCCACCATCAAGTCAAAGGCAAGTGAACCTATTTTCTAGGCAATTAATCCTGGGTTTCTACATAATGCCTGTCAATCTCTATCTGTGGTACGTGTACTTCCTTACAGCAGGGGCAATGATGAATAAGTAAGCATCCTTCAATTTATAAGAACACATCCTTACCAGCAGGTTCAGCCACCAGGGGTCTCTTCATAAAGCTTGTTTAGCAGCATTGCCACACACGTGGAAGAAATTATTGCTGATGTCGTAAAAGAACGGTTTGTTTCCGATCATAAATCGAGGGAAGGTATTATCACGTCTAATTATTAAAGGAGTGTTAAGAATATTTTAATAATTAGATTTAGAGTAGGCTATTGGTTAGGAGATGTTTTCAAACGCCGTGGATTTATTACGTCAGAAAAAGTAATATTACAGAGATGGTATTCTAAAAATGGGATTTCCTTGTATTTTTTTTTTATATATTTAACGCAGCGTCTGTGGAGTGCGCACCCTAGGGGGCGTGATAACTCTACGAGGGGGACGCGAGCGTATTGAAAAGTTGAATACAAAAGATTATTTTAAAAAATTATTAATTTACGGAAAGTAAACAAACAAAATGCATTCTGATGTGATAAAAAATAAAATAAACATTACACTGATATAATGCACTTGTAAATGTATCAGTACTCTACTATGTATTTTAGAATTAATTTAACAATACTATGTGAAGGACAACATTAACAACTACCAGTGACCCCATGGGCTTGTCATTTATAAAATTATATACAAAAACTAACTTTTATCTTGATAATTTGTACGGTTTATAATTAATGCCTGAACTGCCGATTAAAAGTTACGCGATTTTCTCCCCAATGCCACCCTTTTCTACGTAGGCGCGCGTATGTGATGTATTGGGAGGGGGGACGGAAAAAGAATAAGTAAGCAAATCCTCTGAAATAAGTAAATCCTTCACAAACGCAATCAAGGTCCTCTTATTACATTCCAAAGTTTTCGGAATAATTTTATGAGTAGCAATGCACATAAAAGATCGTACTTCGGAAAGACGTATATATATGTCCGGTTCAATTAAAGCTTCGGCTGACGAGACGTTTCTATCCACCGGTGGCACTTAAGAGGTTAAAGTCGTATTGTGTAGCTTTAGCGTTGAAGTGTAGTATTATTGAATTAAATACATTGTTATTGTTAGGAGCGGAGCGGGAGGGGGGGGGAGGGGGTAAAGAAAATTATGATTGAATATTGGGTAGCAAATATTAAAACTTTGAGAAGCACTGATTTAACGGATATGTTCTTCAAGACCAATGAATATTTCATAGAAATTTAGATATATAGTTTTCTGCAAGACAATTTTTTAAAATTTTTATTTTGAAGAGAATACAGTGGTTATGTTCGAAATTTGTATTGAATCCATTCATATTAGAAAATATTCCAGAACAGCATAATTCAAGCTTGTAATTTTACAAAAAAAAGATGAACAAAATCATAGAGAAAATAATATGTTCTTGTTTCGAAATAATACGAAATTTCTTTTCAAGAAACCCATAAGGAATATCTCTTGGAACGGCAAAACTCTATTATAATTCAAATAAGTTGCAATAGCTTGTTATCTATGATAAAAATAACTTTTGTAAATAATTTTAATTTTATTACTGTGTAATAAGTATTTGTGTATTCCTTCCTTACTCAGTGGCTCGACTGCCCAGTGTGGGCCTTGACCTTCTCAAGAAGTCTTTCCAGGACAGCCTTCTTCCTACTAGTGTAGGTATTTGTATATAGCATGTATATATATTTTATGCATTATAGTAAATGCATTAAAAACTTAATGCAGTAAGACCTCGCTTGACGCTGTTTCGCGGTTTAGCGCTCTTTTATTTCAACCCGGGGATTCCCCGAAATTGTAGGTTTCAAAATATGTACATAACATATCCGAAACAGTGTAGTTGTGTTTCTTGTTTGGTGCGGTGCTGTACGGACGCATTTTTATCATTTGAAACATTTGTTGACATTATTGTAAGTATAAAATTATATAATACTATAACGATTAATACAGTGACAAATATTAGGTTCTTTAGTTTTTATCATGGGTGATAGTGAAAAACAAGAAAAGGAAGCCACCAGAAAAAGCATTTCACTGGAAACTAAAATGCAGGTGATTAGAAGATTAGATTCTGATGAACGTCTATCTCAAATTAGTGCTGCATTGAATTTGGCAACTTCAACAAAATGCCTCCTTGACAAAAAGGCAGAAAATTGGAAACACAGAATAGATTGAATGATCTGACTGACTTAGAATTTTATTTATTTTTATATGTATATATTCGTTTATATTGTTTTTATTTTTGTAAAAATAAAATGTTTGGTTTTATTTTTATTAAAAAAACATAATTATTAAATTTAATACCTAACCAACTTTCTATCCATCTTCCCCTAATCCCATTATTTACATGTTAAGATAGCCTCGTTTAGCGCAGTTTCGCATTACGCTCTACTTAGATGGAACGCATCCTCCACGTTAAGCGGGGTCTTACTGTATAAATGCTTTAATAAACATTGCATGCTAAAAACCGATGTGTTTGTCCTTTTTAAAAATATTCTACGAATCTTTTATTCAAAATATTCTAAATCAATGTTGATTTTAGGATTGTACTTATAATCAATTTATATCCCTACAGAGAAATTTCTCAATATATTAATGTACTACATATATGTATCTCAAACGCACCGTATTTATTCGAATTTAAGCCGGCATCGATTCTAAGCGCACCCCAAATTCTCAACACGTTTTTTTGCGAAAAAATAATTAAAAAATAGTGTAAAAGGGCTTATCGATATTCAATATTTACGAAATTAAAAAAATTTCAAATTATAACTAGTAGGAAGTGAATAAATAATTTATTTTACCCCATTATTATAAACTTTTAAATGCATACATGAATCTGTAATTACTCAGATCGTCAATATGTTGTTTAATTTCCCCTATCCAACGAATTTTTCCGCCTTCGATTCTAAGTCGCATCTGATTTTCAATAGCATTAACATCGAATAAAAAGTGCGGCTTAGATTCGATTAAATACGGTGCATATTATTATGATTTAAAAGTTATTTGAAAGATTTCATTCAATAACCATAAGCATTTTAACATAGTGTTGTGAGCTGACGATGTAACAAAAAGTCGAAAAAAAGAGAAAGAATTAATTTAAATTAGAAATTCCCAGAGCGGCATGCCATGCAAGGATACTTATAAAACATATGCTTTTTCTCTCCGTATTTACTGCAAATGGACAATTGTTTTATCTACCTAATAGTCGTTTTTCAATCTATCTCCAGAGCAATCTCTGATCCCTAAATTATAGTGCTGTGCCGTAACAATAATTACTTTTACTAACGGAAACTGTTCCCAGATTTTAAATGCCAGATAACTGACACTGCTTTTCCGACGGGGAAATCCGAAACCGTTAACACCGCAGTTAATGTAGCGGAACTAGTTGACAGGCGTAAATAATTAAAACTTCCAAGCGACACTCCTAGGAGCCTATTGCATCGCGATATTATCAGGAGAGAAAACTGTATTTTATCTATCCAAGAGTGTTTCTTAGTATAAAATGCATGACGCAAAATACAAAATATGGGGTGTAGCGAAATGATTGAATTATGCTTTAGAGTAATTGTTTGAATCAAAATATTTCTTGTCGTTGTGTATGTGTGTATTTAAATACTGTTGTAATCTTTCAATGTGAGCTCTTTGTGATTTGTGTAATACGAGACTCATTTAAGGTATCCGACTACGTTCGGAACCGTAATTTTGCAAAAGCGTATAAATGGATAATATTTATGATATTTAGTGTCACTTAGATTAGAATACATGTATAAAATTGTTTTAAAAATATTATTAAAATAAAAAAAAATATTTAAGTACAATATTTTGACAAAACATGAACATAGAATGACCCATTTTCAAAATATTTTTCTTTTGTGAAAAAGGCTTCTATTATAATCATATTTTGCCTGTACATAGCTCAGACCTCTCTACAGATGCTCAACAAAATTTTTAGAAATATATAACTAAGAAGTAGGTTTATTCATATTTTACGACAACAGAGGGGAGTAATTTTAAGAAAAAAACGCTGATAATTATTTCAATTGGTTGTAACTCTGAAAATAGTGTGAGTTTTTCAAAAAAAAAAAAATAGTTCAGATTCTCTGGAGAAGTCTTTACTCACACACACACACAAAATATTATTTAGAAGCATTTTTTATAAAAGGAGAACTTTTTGAAAAAAAGATTATTCTAAGCTAATTTTTTGCCAAAATGTATTAAAATAATTTTTTTTGTCAAAATGTCCTTAAAATAATTTTATACATATATTCTAATCTAAGTGACACTAAATATCATGAAAATTATCCATTTATGCGCTTTTTTAAAATCACGGTTCCGAACGTAGTCGGATACCTTAATGGAATATTGGAAGATTTAGAACAAACTGATTCTTAATGATGAGGATAATTCTAAAGATGAATTAATTGCTTTATAGAAGAAGAAAGTTTTATTATAGTGTTGTTTCCATGTGAGTTCTCTGTGGCTTAAGTAATACGAAATTCAATACAGTTAGTGTAAAATACGGATATAATTGATGGCAAAGAGAAATTATAATGGCAAAAATAAATTTGGAAGGAGAAAATTAGGAATTCATTAAAAGTTTATCCTGCATACAAGTATATCCATTCAGAATAAATTTTTAACACAAAGATATTTATATGAAAGGAAAAAGAGACACAATTCTGCAGGGTGCATTTAATCATGGTTTGATTAAAATTTTACTTAATTAACTTACTTAAAAAATTAAGTAAAATCTTATCTTAAAATACCAAGTATGATGAAAAAAAATGTATCATTTACTAAATAAGAAAGATCATTTTTACGTTTAATCTTGATTTTTGCCTTTTTAAAATGGGTAGCTACTTATAAGTAAATATTTTTTCAAGCATATATCAGTTAGTTTTCTTACAAAATCCTTTTGGGAATGGCAAAATACAGAAAATTCTCAGTCTTATTGATAAATACTATGTACTACAAATACTATAAATTGTGATTCGAGCGAAAGATGAGCTTATTCTAATTTTTTATTGCAAAAAATTTGCTCTAATAAATTTTAAGAAACAAAGTGAGAAGTTTTTTTTCATTCCCTAGATTATTATTAAAATTTATCACTCGATAGAAGAACACAAAAATAATTATTTGAATAATTCTTTTGACTTTTAACAAAGAAGACAAATATTGTAATATTCAGAACTTGAAAGATAACAGATTTTATTATTTTCTTTTTAATTTATATACATATAAATGTAACGTAATTAATCGAGAGAAAAAATATGAGATTAAAGCATATATAGTAAATTTTTGCATGAGAACACCGCCAGTTAAAGTATAAATTGTTACTTATTTACTGTCACACAAAAAATAATTTACATAATATATACATACTTTCCCACATTTATAAGCAAAAATTAACTTTTAAAGCAAATTTAAAATTATTACTAAAGCAAGTAGAAGCCTTTATGAAAGAAGAATCTTTCGATTTGAAGTATTATTTTTTAATACACCGAGCCAAAGGACTGTAAGGGGCTAAGTCCTTTTGAAAAATTGAATTGCATTAATCTTTAAAGCTATTCACAACTCACCACGAAATGCTTGAGGGGTGTAAAGGAAAATAACTTAGAAAAGAAAATTAATTCTCTCCATCAAGATGTTCTTAATGAAGACATTAGCGAAATCAGCTTAGTTGTTAGCAATATAATTATTTTGTTTCCCGCCGCAATGTAAACTGTCTTCTTCATTATAATAAGCTCATCTAAAAGAGTTATTTCCTACTTTAAGAATTTAATCTAATACGAGCTCAGTTAATGTCCTAACAAGAGCATCTCGAAAAGCATTTCAATGTTTCATTAAGAATATTTGAAATGCTTTTATGAATTTTATCTTTTTAATTTAAATTCCTGTTGTTTCATTCATACTTGATTTTATTCTTTTCATTTGAGTTAAATATATTTACTTATAAAAATGAATCAAATAGAAAAGCTTAATTCATTAAATAGAATCTTAAACAAGAAATATTATTGTTTATTTTATTCGTTTTCATAAATTTTAAGCCATGAACCACTCTATTTTTAATTGTTTTAGAATAAATGAGTGTTTTGGAATCTAAGAAAAAATAAAAATGGATAAAATTTTATGAAAGAAAAAAACAACAACATATTATTAAATAATAAATTTTATATTTTCAAATCACAGCAATGTGACCCAGAAGCGAGAGATGGCTTCTCTGTAGAATAAGAGTTAGAGCTAAGTAATCGAATTAGTTTTCAACATGAACACAGGTTATTAAGAAAATTCGTCTCATTAATAATTTAGGAAGGCTTTTAATTTAGTATTCATAATTAAAAATATATATCTCCTTTGATTTTTCAAGTTACATTCATCACCTCAATTTAATGTTGAAATAGCATTTTCTAGATTTGGGAATTTTGCGCAACAAAACTTCTATTAGATAAAGGAAATGATACATCAAAGGAACTCATCTGCTCCGAAATTATTCCACTTCTTCACTCATAACCGAAAGATTTTATTTGGTTTTACTAGAATCGCACTGGAGCAACACGTACACAAGGGTTGGCTAACCTTTTTGAATCAGCGCGCCATTTTTTCTTTAAGAAATGTTTAAGGTATCCAACTACGTTCGGAACGGTGATTTTAAAACAGCGCATAAATGGATAATTTTCATGATATTTAGTGTCACTTAAATTAGAATACATGTATAAAATTATTTTAATGACATTTTGACAAAAACAATTATTTTAATGCAATATTTTGGCAAAAAATTAACTTAGAATAATCCTTTTTCAAAATATTCTCCTTTTGTGAAAAATACTTCTATTATAATAATATTTTGTCTGTATGTAGCTCAGACCTCTCTACAGAGGCTCAACTAGAATTTTTGAAAAATTCATATTATTTTCAGAGTTACCACCAATTGAAATAATTATCGGCGTTTTTTTTTTCTTAAAATTGCTCCCCTCTGTTGTCGTAAAATATGGATAAACCCACTTCTAAGTTCTATATTTCAAAAGTTCTAGATGAGCCTCTGTGCAGAGGGCTGATCTATATACAGGCAAAATATTATTATAATAGAAGCATTTTTCACAAAAGGAGAATATTTTGAAAGTGGGTCATTCTATGTTCAGTTTTTGTCAGAATATTGTACTTAAATAATTTTTTATTGTAATACTATTCTTAAAACAGTTTTATATACATTTTCTAATCTAAGTGACACTAAATATCATAAATATTATCCATTTATACGCTTTTGCAAAATCACTGATCCGAACATAGTCGGATACTTTAAGGAGGTATAGATGTGCCGTCAAATATTTTTGACTTGTGATTATTGAGAAAATAATAAAACTAAATACTAACAACTCAAAACTCTTTAATTACAACGAAAAAATACATTTTTCACAGTATAGTAGTAAAGGTTTTATTTATACGTGTAATTTTCAAATTAAAGTAACAATAGTGTAAATTCTGTTGTGGTAGATTAGATGTCAAATAACTTTTATTAGAAATGTAAGATGTTAATTTTACCAGAATTCAAGCTGAATTGAAGTAATCTTCCAAACGGTTTCTAAGTGAGTCTTTAATATTATTCATCTCTGAAAATAATGACTCTCATGCATAGGCAGATGAAAATATGGTTAAAAAGCATGAGCTACTTTTTTCAAACGGCTAAATATATCTGGAATCGAATTCCATGTTTTTCAAAATTTCATTACTAGCATTTTTACTTATATTGCTTGTTTTAATCTTTCTGTTTTAATCAATTCAAGCCTTCTCCTTTTTTCAACAAATTTTTTGCATCAGTATTGAACTAGACTAGAAATAAATCAGTTTGTGACGTCTCACGCGTCCTTTCTCTAACATAACCTCTGTGTTCTTTGACGGCCACGATTAATGGCAAATCTTTTCCAACCCAAATCCAAGAAGTGAAACGGATAGATGCAAATAAGATAACCTTTAAAAGGACAGAAGTTTTAGTAAGCAGGATGGCAATTTAGAGAAAGTTCAGTTCAGAAAAGATAGAAGTGTAAATTGACGGCTTACCTAAGAATCACGCAAATCTCGCCATTCATCCAAGGTACATACCATTGTACGCCAGCTTAGGTGAATATCTGAAGTTGATTGGACCGCGTTGCTTAGAAATCAAGGTAGGAGATTATATTCTGAATGCGAATATATTATAAAGATTGAGAGTAGGTGGATATAATATAATTATATAGATAAGTGATCCAATTGCGCGATCTATGTTAATTACGGCTACGTGTTTTGGTTTATTCTCACTTAATATAAGTTTGTTCGATATATAAGTAATTTAAGTTAAGCTCTTAATAGAAGTCATATTAAGAATTCTAAAATGTCTCATCATTTCGAGAATCCCACACCTCTAACTTACACTGAAACCCCACGATATGGTCAACGAAGATCGACCATATCACAAGTTTCATTTCAAATTTTTTTTTCAATTTACAACCAATTTGAATTGGGACCAATTCAGTTTATTAAATGAAGTCACATCAAGGTACATAAAAAGCCTTCTCCTTTTTTCAACAAATTTTTGAATCAATATTGAACTAGAATAGAAATCAATCTGTTTCTTTTCAAATTTTTCAATTTACAACCAATTTGAATTGGGACCAATTCAGTTTATTAAATGAAGTCACATCAAGGTACGTAAAAAACTTGAACGTTTCCGATAATTCTTTGAACTGAGAAAAACTCGCTGAAAAATGCGACTGATCACTCACGTTTTTCGTAATACTTCATATTGAACTTTGTTATTTTCAATCAAAATGTAAACCATTTTGATATGGTGGCGTGCCCAAAATATTGTGTCGCGTGCTATTAATGTTACGCGTGCCATTGGTTCGCCATTCATGACGTAGACTATTAGCTGTGGACCTTTCATTGGCGAACTTCGGTCAAGTGACCAAGACAATTCCTGGATTGGTAATTGTTTCACTAACTTCTACACCATTAGAGCTTTGGGAACCATCTCAATTTAATATGCAGCAATTACGATTATTCCACATGAAGCATATTGAGAGGAAAAAAGTTTCAAATCTAAGGTATGACTTGGATATCGGTGGTTGTGAAATTAGTGATTCATGTCTACTCGACTACCACGGTCTTAGCTGCTCTTATGCATTTTGAATATCCATTATAGATTTGAAAATGTAATAGCCCGTATCATAGATGGATCACTTGCGAAGTTCTGCTTCACTTATGAAATGTGACATTTCATTAATCAATTTGATAATTAAATCATTTCGACACGCATGGAATAAGCCTCGTCTTAGAAAAGTCATAAAACTTATTTTTGCTTTTCTTGCTACTTTATGTCTCTTAATAGCAATGAAGTGAATTCATATATCTGAAGGAGGTGGAACCAATGATCTTCTTGGTGTGATATAGACAACATACCTTTTGGGCACTGGCGTAGCTAGTCCTAAGTGGGCCCTGTATCAATTTTCCTTGGGGGGTTCTTTCTAGAGGCCCCTAACATTATCCGATTTTATGTTAACACGTTTTGGGGCCCTTGTATCATTGAAACGGCGGTAGCTACGTCCTTGCTTTCGGGATATGTTGTTCATATCCTAAAGAATAGTCTTTTTTTAACAAGTAAAAAAATTGCTGCTTATCTGGAATTAAAGTGATAATCTGTATATCCTGTTACTTAAACTATTCAAGGATGAACTATTACGCTTACAAAATATTTCAGAGTCACTTAAAATTAGTACATTTAAAGGCATTTTCCACTCTAAAATATATGTACAGTAGAACGCCGTTTATCCGAACGTTTATTATCTAAAGAGTCAAATATCCGGACCAGGTTTTTTTTTTGTCAACTACATTTACTGTATATCAGGGGTGGGCAAACTTTTCGAGGGTACGGGCTACTTCTAATTTTTTCAAGGTGTTGCGGTTTATACCCAGAAGCGTAGGTGTGATGAGCTAAGAAAAGGTCTACAATATTTATTATAACAATAATAAAAACAGAATATGCACTTACGTAAAAAAACATTTTTAAGACGGTGTTTAAAGCAAAACACAAGGTACAAACGTAATAATAGCCACAAATATAATAATATCAAATGTTGCATTTGTTACGAAATAATTTAAGATACATTAAAAAAGAACAATTTCATTTAAAGTTAGTTCTCGTAGTTATAGTCACTAGAAGACTTAGTCTGCATACTGTCCGCCAATCTTGAATATTTCGGTATATAATTACTAATCTTCATGCGGTCATCTCAAAATGCCTTGACGGTCCACCGGTCGATCGCGATCAACTTAATGTTCACCCCGGCTGCATATCAATACGTTTTCGAACACTGCAATGCTCAACAGTTGTTTCGCGTGATGCCAAAAGTGACGGGAAAGCCCATGGCCAGGGATATTTGGGGAACTTCGGTTGTGTGAATTGGTAATCATCTGCACAGAATATTAGGTCAGTTTTTGTTTCCAAGTGAGGGGGTGTATACGTGCTGTTTTGTTAAGTTGTGAACAGTGAAAAATAAGTGATTATTTTCCACAATAAAGGTTAAATTACTACAATTATGCACCTATTTTGCTTTTATTTCAAGCAAGTTTCCCGCATGGGATGATTTTCAATATTCGTAGTGTCCGGTTTCATATACTGCATGGGTCGCATTCGGTTTTCGGTTATCCGAAAAATCACGTATCCGAACGGTGTCCGGTCCCAATTGATTTGGTTAAACGACGTTCTACTGTATTTGATTTTAAAAATGGGTAAGCATATATTTTGAGAACTCAAACGTGAGTTTTGACTTGGATATCCCAAGCCATGGAACTCGTTAATCATACTTTTGGAATTTACATTAAATACCAAGAACAAAAACAAAAGACAAAATGATTTTTTTTTTTTTTGATTTATACACAATATTTATAGAGTTCCAATCTTCACCTCCCCTGCCCATTTTTCCCCTATTTAAGCTACGTTTGCAAGTTGTAACAATTTCATTGAGAAAGTACGATCTCGTGCCAATATTAAACTCAGTAGAAAAAACACTACTTAGTGAGGGAAAAAAATGGCAGTTTAAAAAATTTACGAGGAATGGACTCAAATATTTAATATTGATCAAATTTGTGATTACATACTGTACATTTAAAACACATAATTTAATGTGTTCGAGCTAAGTTTAAAACATACACAAATAAATCCTTTTTCATTAAAAAAAAATCAATACACATAAAAAGTGATACTTCTTTACAAACTGCAAAAAATTAAAAGTTTAAACATTTCAAAACAGTAGAAAAACTAATACCGTAAACAAAATAAATCTTTCCGCTAAAGTCAAAACATTTCCTTCTCCTCCAAAACGATGGGTGTGCTATTAGACTAATCCAGTAACAATGGATAGGCGTTCTCAGGTTTAGATTTCCCTCTTTAAAATATTCATTCGCGAAATTTGAATGCGCAAAGTCCGTTGATTATTTTAGGTAAAGCAACAAAATATCGATCAAAGCTGTTAGACGTCGCAGCTGGTTCCCTAATGACGCAACTATTCTCGCTCGTCATTGGACGATAATGACTTTTGCCTAACTTAAACGGCTTGCTGGGGCGTTAAACTAGCAAGGTTCCGCCATTTTGCATTTTAGGGTTGAAAGGGTTTGTGCCTCGGATCACGATATCAGTCACTTACATTTTAGAGGAGTTAATTGTCAGGGGACGTAATTAGTGTTGACAAGGGGTGGGGGGAAAACCAGGTGGGCTCGGGCCTAAACAAAGTTCTGACTACTGCAATTAACAAAGAGAGAATGAGAAACGGGTTTTGTATTTTTAGTTTTCAATAAGAATGAAAAATGAGCAAAATATAATCTCTTAAAATCATTGACCGCCAGTGCATTTAAATATTAATCAAGTGATACTTTTTTTTTCTTTTAATGTCTCAAATGACGCGTGAATCATTATGTTGCAGAGGAAGGTAATTTCCTAAAATAGGTTAAATAGCTTTTTTGATGTGAGAGAGGGGCGTATATGATGTAATAGTTTGGATAAAAATTCAAAGTGGCAAATAAAAACGAATAATGTTTTGGAAACTATTTAGAACAATTGTAAGCCATTTTTTCATTAGATTTTATTTAAAAAGATATTTATAAATAAAATTAATTATCAATAAACATAGAACACACACAACTTATATTATTAACACTATTTTTGTTATTGGTTCTCTTTTTCTATTTTGATAGAAAGAAAAATTGGTCAAATGCGAAAGTTTCACTCTAAAATCAGAATAGAATAATTTAACAGAATCAAATTCTTAAAAAATAAAGGGCAGAAGTGAATGTTCTCGTAGTTTTTTAAAGATGGTGACAATAGATTTTCATTGTGTCTTACAAATTATTATTTATAAAAACGTTTTCATTTTTTAAAAATTATTTCCAGGATAAGGGGCAATTTTACATAATCAACCCTTCCTTTGTGTGTATTTGTATATTCCTTTTTGTAAGAAAAAGGAATGGTTTTTTATAAATATCTTTTTTATGGTAAAAGTTTGATTATTTTAAATTAATTACATACATAAATGGAATGAAACCTTGGTACGAAGTAATTGTATAAGAAATGGACTCTATCTTGAGTTCATACAAAGAAGAAAAAATTCTTTCAACGAGTTTATTATTAGAAATGATGTACTACTTTTATTTTTAAATTAAAGTTACAATTAATTAATTCATTATTAAATTAATAAAATTATAAGGTACTTGTTTAGATACTCTCAAAATGCCACGAACAATTTAAAGCAATTTTAAAAAATGTAATTGCTTCATTAATGCTGCTGCATAAAATTGCTCATAATTACTCAATACATAAAATGCTTTTAGTCAATAAGAGCCTCTACTACAATAACAGTTTAGAAGTAAGAAAATAATAAATTAAATTAAAAACTGTAACACTAAAAATAAACACGCAAAGACGTTTAAAATTAACTTACGCAACTGTTACAAAAATGTAAATATTAAATAACACAAAAGATTATTAAAAAACACAAATCCTTCATCTTAATATTATTCATAAGGATCACACCTTATGTTTATTTTACGCAACAATCGAAGGAAATAATCTCTTCTTAAGTAGCATTATCAAGGGTAGAATATTAATTGAAGTAATACTGCTTAGCAGGCCTGCTTTGTGGCCTGCTTATTTTTCAAATAAATCTTAAACAAAAACAGTTAAGGGATTAATTCTGCATGTTATACCGAAGCTCCACGTTTAAAGTATAGATTTAAAAATATATTCTTTCTATGATAATCTTTTTAACCTCATGTACCTGTGTTGCGTAATTTCTTTCATTTGCGGCGATGAGATATTTCATTTGATTCATTCCATAGCTGACCGAAAATAACAATCCTCATCATTTTTTGGTCTGACTATATGCAATGATCAGAATGTATGTCAAATATTTTGTAAGATACAAAATATTCACTTTATATATACATATATATATATAAACTAATCGAACTTGTCTTTCATAGAAATATAATAAACGCTTCTTATATTTATTAGCAAAAAAAGCAACAAAATTTGCAGTGCTTAAATTTGAACTTTAATGAAGAACACAAACAATAAACCGTATTAATTACATTTTTATAGTTATCTAGATTCTTCAATTTTAATGATTTAAATTAACTTATGAACTTAACTACATGAAATCTATTGAAGATGGATTACATAAGTTCAATTACGATTAAATAACTAAGTTTATGTCCGTGGTGGACCTTCCTCTATTGGCTTCCTCGTCAAACTACGAGAGGGCTTTGAGAGAGAGAAGCTTAGCTCCATTTAAAGTTAATCAGCCAAAATTATTACGAGTAGTGGGTCTTTCGGGTATTCGAAATTCGAACGCATGCTTCGAATTTAATACTGGCGGACAAGAAGATCATAATCATAATTACTTGATTATCACAGGCTCGCACATAAAAGGGTACTGTTTCTAGTCTTTTTTATAATTATACGAAGGTTAGGGCATAAGTCATGGAAACTATTTTTTTTTCTTGAAGATATGTGAACGGATCACAAACGTATATGTGTCGTGTGGAATTTCAGCAGCCATAGTGTGTATGCCGAAAAACAGATGGCTCTGTGATAGATAGTAGTAGCGCGGCGAGGGCTGTGAAGTCAGTCAGGTGGTGAGTGCCGTGTGAGATGGAAGTAACCCGTTTTGAGCATCCCGCTTACATCAAAATAGTCGTTTTCCGAGGGAGAAATGCGGTGGAATGTTACAATGAATTTGATCTGACCCTGTGACTTATATTTCATTCCCAAGATTAAGGAACCAATACATGGTAGGCGGTTTGCAACACGAGAGGACATTGCTAATGCTGTGCGCCAACAGGTGACCCGATTCACACATGGTGCGGCAAATGCTGAGGCTCGTGGTATTCAGTGCCTCCCACATCTTTGGCAGTGTGTGGTGATAGTAACAGGGGACTACAATGAGGGTCTTTAGGCCCAGGTTTGTCATGTCAAATTTATGTGTACTATGTTGTTATTCTTTTGTACCGTGAAGGCCATATTTCTCTGTATACTACCGTAATAAATTAGTGTCCTTCCGTCTGTATATGTCATATTTTCCAACCGGACTGGTATTTTCAAGAAAAAAAATAGTTGTCATTACTTTTTCCCCAAACCTCGTGTATAAAAAAAATATTCATTTTACCTGCTCTGACTATTTAGTTCATATCATATAACACAAATTTCTCCTATATATTAATACTATCTACTGAAAGTGTGCTAGTGATTCATTACACCAATTACTTCTAATACATTTATACAATAAAATTCAACAAATTTAACTATAGGTGTGTTGGATATCAAATGAAAAAATATGGTTATGCAGAATTGTTTCAAACACCCTAATGCTTATTATTGAATTACTTATATCATATTTATTATTACATTATAAGTTTACAAATTTATTAAACTTTGTAAAATAATTTTAAAGAGAGAGAGAATTTTTAATCCATGAGCTATTACAAAAAAGAATTACCCCTGAAAAATTAGGTTATGGAAGCTTAAAAAAAATTCTTTAATAATATTTTATATTTATTGATATTTTCTTAACATATTGTTTGATTGACCATTTAATAGTTTCTCAAATGTTCCTTTTACAGAATAAATATATCTTGGCAATTAAATGTTCAAAAAGCTTCTAAAAGCCAAAAATAAAAATAAAAAAATATTGAAAACTTTAAATTTGTTAAAAACGAATTTGCTTTAAATACTTAATCGAGAAAGGGAGAGAATTATACTAACGTCGCACTATAAAGTAATATGAGGCCTACTGGCAACGTACCGCGTAATTTTGAGCTGCAATCATACTTAATTGAACATATGAATAAAACTTTAAGACAACATAAACGAACTTTTATTTTATTTTTACATGTCTTGTATTCAATCCAAATCTCATGATTATCAATTGACATGAATTTTAAAGTAACCATCCCTTAATAAGCAATTCCGAATGGTCGACTTAATACATGTATCATCGATGATAACTCTTCTTTCATCTGTACGTCTATTGCCTTTAACCCTTTATCTACCGACGGTACTTAAAAAATTACATAGAATAACCATTTTTATGAATATTCTTACGATACTTAGCGGGAATATTCTTTAAAATCCACTCTTCCAAGATATATGGCCGCACGGGTTCTAGGATGAGTATTTTAGTGGGGAAGGCGAATAGTTTTATAGCAGAAATTGCGTTTTCAGCTGACGGCGTTTTCAGCGGATTGCGAAAATTATCATTTTTGTCCCGAAAAAACAGTTAATGTCAAAATTTAAGTGTCTTATTATTCTTCAATTTCTACTATTAGCTCACAATCTCTAAATATATATTTATTTATATATATATTTATTTATCTTCGTGGACTTTTCAATCGTTCATACAATGTATTTTAAAGCGCTCAATTGAGCTGAAATTTTATATACGAGATTATTTTGGATGACAATACAATAATATAATAATAATTAATAATAATTAATTGATTAAAACTAATTATTTAAAGAATTACAAATACACACAACCACGTTGGCATCATTTTTGGCGACTTGTGTCAAAACTTGAAAAGGTTTTTCTCACGTTTCAAAGCATTCAGTTGAACTGAAATTTATATACACGATTGTTTTGGATGACAATACGATACTTTAATGATAATTAATAAAAATTAATTACCACTTAGTGTTGTGATTCTGTCCTATGTATATACATATTTATATATTAATTGTAACTACTTAATAAAAAGTAGCTAAAATAAAAATTTTCTTTGTTGATCTAAGTAGGAATTGACTAAAAAAAATTTTTTTTTTATATTACTTGTTTTTTGTATGTTAATGAAGGCCTTAGAAAACGATTTGACTACATATTTTAAGTAAATAGTGAGTATAATTAATTTTACCGTTGAATATCTTTAATGATCTAATTAGCTCTAATGGATTAAATCTCCCAAAGTTGAATATTGTATTTATGTACATCCCTTAATTTTCAATGTAGTGATTCGAAAAAAAAATATTGCATGAAAAAACTGCAGTACATCATAATGCGTTAGATAAAAGGTTAAAAGGAAACGCGTAACAACTTAATTCGCTTATTTTCAAGTATTTCTAGCAATTATATATATATATAGTATAAAAAAAATTTTCCTCGTAAAAATATAATGTAGAGTCCATTAAATCTTAATTTACATTTCATTTCTCTCGATCGGTATTAATAATTCAGAGTACTATAGTCATCAGCAACAAAGTAAAATGCAAATAACGATAATAGCACCTAAATATACGTTACAAAGTTTTTAAAAGATCACGCTACATGAGCAATCAATCATACCGATTCTTCTATAGCTGGCGATCTGTTTTCTTGCACACAATATCAACACGAAACGGAACATATCGACAGGAGCATCAATCATTCCACAGGCGAGGAATCGATTGAAATATCGTAGGCTCAAGATGTAGACTATTGTCAGATAGACTTGTTTTCGACAAAAGAAATGTCTGTGTGTTGATTGTTGTTCAGCTATATGTACATAGTAACATAATCATATTTTTGTTTTAAATTACTAGCGTAGCAAAAAAATGTGCAGTTGAAAGATGAAAATTTTTATTTGTACTGATTTCGATTCTTAAAATTGTTACGTATGTTTAACATCAATTTAATGTATCTTCACTGGTTTATATTTTTAATTGAGGAGAATGTGGTTCAGCTTCATTTGACGGATAGACAGTGGAAATAAGTTTATGGCATAAAAGTCGAGGGTTCCTAATATTTACTAAGAAATAGTCTATTTTTCAATCTCATAAAAACTGATTTTGTAAAGTTACCGTACATTTTCCTTTTTTCTTTATTTTCGAACAAAACGAGGAAAATATTACATTTTTTTAACAAGATATGTTAATTTTATGTAAGTAATACTGCATTTTTCCACATATGTATATTCACAATATATAAACAAAACTGTTCTTCCACAGCATGGTTAATAGTGAATTGAGACCATCAAAATAATCCCTTTTATTTTAAAAATAAAGCTTACTTTTATTTCACAGAGAAAAATTAAATAAAACGAAAATTATATTTCAAAAACCAGAGCAACATTCCGAGTCAAGACACAAAACAAAATTTTCCATCTCATTTCTCAAACACACAAGTAATATAAAAAAAAATTAAGTCAATTTCTACTTTGAATGGATAAATAGAGAGTATTTTATCAAAGATTGACAGTTTGAATAAGATATAAAAATGAAATATAACTATAATATTTCTGGCGATTAGTAAATATAACTATAATGTCGTGGCGAATGGATGTTTTATTACTGTAAGGTTGATCATATATTAGATGGTTGGTATTTATTATTTGAGGGTATAGAAGAGTCAGTCCTTTGAAATAACAACTCCGGTTTATTGAGCATAAGCAATTTGTGTTCCAACATTCCAAGAAACAGACATTTCACATGACGAACGCAAAGACAAAAAAAGCAAACACACAACCCACAGCAGCCGGCTGGCTACATGTTACAGACAAGAGAGACAAGAAGAGAGAGCTGGCTTTCCAGAGACATCGGTATTTATACCCGGTGGTGAAGACCGTATGACTATTTTGTAATAAGAACTCTGATTCGTTAAAATGGGCGGGAAAGGGTTTTCTGATACTAGTTGATAATGATTAAGATTAGGGCGTTAGTTTTGAACCTAAGAATTAAAAGATTATTTGAATATTATTAAAAAGAGTTAATTAAAAGGATGCAAGAGGGACTTATTATTTTTACAGATTAATTTCCTGGGACATTACAAATATACATAAATAAAATATATACAGGGAGAGAGTGAACTAATTGTAAGAATTGAAAAAGAGCATGATTTGTGTGCATTGTTGCAACAATCACAACCGGTTTGACAGAAAAACAGGTTTTCGACGAGAACTTTTGTCTTTGTTTTAACAGTCACATTGTTACAACAATAGAGACGAATCTAAGTTGGCGTCGAAAACGGGTAATTAATTTAATTAATTAATATTTGAAAAAAAACTGCATTAACATCAAGTCTCATCCACTGCAAATTTAAAAAATTTATTTGAACTTGATTGGATGGATAAAAAGTATTTTATTAATGATTGAAAATTCGAACAAGATAAGTATATAAATAAATACATAGAGAGAGTAAGCTAATAGTAGGAATTAAAAAATATATACAAAGTTAAATACCATAAGAAATATGAAAGTTTACGTATCCTACGTTCACTGAGGGTAATTAAACACAATAAGTCTTTTAGCAAGTGCCGGACAATCCATTAAATTACAATCCAATCGTGTAATTGGGATAATACCCTTTGTTGCTCCATATGCCACAAAACCTGTAACCTGTAATCGTGTACTTACAGTTACTATTTACACGAAGGTAACATAAAACCTAATTCCTTTTCATCCAGTAAATATTTTAAAAAGGCCAACTCTGTGACTTATATTCACATGTCGAAAGTAAATGATACATAGCAATTCAACCTAATAATTATGATTCATATTTTCTAATTGTGGTTAAAGTGTAGAATAGGGGCTCGTTACCGAACCCAATTTTTTAGCGACCAGAATCTCAGTCGCCAAACACCTATATATAGTTCCTATATATAGTGCTCCTATATATAGTTCCTATATATAGTGTTTCTATATATAGTGTTCCTACATATAGTTCCTATATATAGTGTTCCACACCTATATATAGTGTTCCGAGAGCAATGAAGCAACGCCGAAGTAATGAAGAGTCGAATTCATTCTGGTATATCCATATGAACATCGCCAAATCCTACGGGCGTTCTTCGACCCAAATCTTTTATGCAAAAAAGGGTACTTACATATTAGCGTCGACGCAACAAAATTTATGTCACCAAATCGCGCCATAATATCAAAACAACAACAACAAAATTTTCGTGTTTTTGAAAAAAAATCTCCAATCACTCAAATTTTGGTGCGAAATGACATGAATCGCGTAGCACAAATTTGGCTGTGGTGACGTAAAGACATTAGTACCAAAAAAAAAAAAAAAAAGAAAAAAGATTGGTTCTTGTTGAATTCCTTTGATTTGCCACCAAAAATTTGGTTCCAAATGTTTGAGGGATTTTCTCTCCAATGCAGTTCTGCTAACCGGAAGAAAATAGCAACCTTACCCGAATCGACTTTTTCTATCATTATTTAGACAGCGGTTAGTTTTAGCCCAACAGTCGACTTAAAAGATTGGCACCATTTGACGTAATTTTTTGGTGCCAAAAAAAAAGAAAAAAAAAAACCGGGGGGTACAACCAAAAAAAAAAAAAAAAAAAAAAAATCTATTGACATCTTACAAAGATTATTATACACTGTACCTAATTTAATGAAAAGAATAAAAGCATTATTTCACAAAAGTGAAAAAAAAATAAATGTATTAAATGTCTCAAATAAAACTATTTCCTTTTTTTAAACAAGGATATTATTACAAAATATTATTTGGAAGAATATTTACAAACATAAAACCCCGTAAATAAACTGTGTATGGAAAAATTTCCCAACACAAACGAACAATTTCTCTACAATAATCAATCATTAACAGCATTATCCTTATGAAACCACAAAATGGATTTCCTACTACTGCTGCATTAGATACCATGTCTGAAATTCAACCATCATCCATTTAATAAGACTACCATCCATCATATTTGAGAAGGTACGATAACACACAGAAATGCATTAAACCAATTTATTTATCACAAACTTCATAAAATTTCACCGATTGCTTGTGGATAAATGATAGTTACGAGATCAATCATTGTGGACTACTCCGTATGCGCCTATGCGTCAGTGAAGCAATGATAAGGTATTCCGCGCTCACAATATAGATTACATGGGCTTTTGATTACCCTGCTAACAAAGGGGTGACCAGCAGGTCTACCCCTCGCAACAAACCGCAGCAAGGAATCTTAGTTCAATTTCCTTCCACGTACCACGGACGCGCGTTGCTGAAGCGAAAGTTCATTTACGTTACGCTCTCTTGGAGGAAGAGTTGGTGTCTTGCACGGTTGCTGGTGCCTTGATTAAGTAACGCCCTTACACCCCCCTCTCTCCTGATGACGCAGTACAATTGCATTTTAATGAGCACGGCCTACAAAATGAATAGCATCCGAGTTGTTATCCGTTTAATTTCTGCCCTAAGAGACTGGATGTCTTGGGTATGTAGTATTACAGATTGAGTAAGGTTGAGTGGTGTAGAGTTTGATTCTCTAAATGATAGTATAATGATGATTGTGCAGTATTTAGGTAAAGAAAGAAAAATGAGGTATATTGGAGATACATTACAGTTAAAATAGGAATATTTCTTAATATTAGAAATAAAATCTGAAATCAGGGTATAATTTTCTTTTCGACAGATAAAGTATAATATATTTTAATCTTATAGAATCTTGTTTTTGTGCGTTTTAAGTTAACAAATATTTATGTTTCTATTAAGTGAAAAATTTTATTACTGTGTAAAGTTCATTCCTATTAAAATAATATTATATAGTTTTAAATTACGCATCTCCAATTCAAAATATTAAAATAACCTTTCATTGCATTGGTTTATAAAATGCATTAACTCTCACGCTCGTAGAACTAAACTACGACGACAAACGAAACAATTATTAAGTGTTCACAATAAGCTGTCCTATTCACGAGTGTCTATAGAATAATTTTATGGAAAATTTTTAATATTAATAAAAAAAAACCTGAAAAACACATTTCGAAGGGCTATTCAAAATATTTAAATATATGTAAAATGGTGTGATTCATTAGTATTGGTAATAAAATTTTCTCAAATGGCACCTATATGGAATAAGTACACGTGTAAAGACTTGTTTGAGAATCAGTTTTAATTTTTTAATTACTTGGGAATTAGTTAAGTGGCATGATGAACTAGAAAGGATATGTCGGACTCTACCAGAATACATTTGGAAAATTAACGAGTTGATGAATTATCAACAGATGGTTGCTGAAGGAAAAAAGAATTTCTCTCAAGAAACTCTGATTAAAATTTTAAGATTATTTTAAAAAACACAAAAATTAAATCTTATTGCGCAAATAGCGGTCGTAAACGAATATGATGATTGTAATAACACGCATTTTATTGTGGAATCGATGCTTTATGCTTTTTCACGGGTTTTAAGATATTGGTGTGTGACGTGGGAACAAGAAATTTTTACTATAGGTTGCTTGAAACCTTTCGTGAAGTTTAACACTTTTGTCATGATTTTGGAAGTATAAATGCTGTGGGTTTAGGTAAGCTAAATGTTGTGACTGAAAAGGTAAATTCCGAAGTATGCATAGAGATATTTGAATATTGTTTGATTTCATCATAGGAAAATTTAATTGAGGAGGTCTTTATCTTCCTTTGTTTCTTTTATTTGCAGATGATACAGGTCAACACTTATTGGCTTACGATTAACGAAATCAAACGACTTCCTTAGCTGACCCATTAACAAGATATAAACTCCATAGAAAATATATCGGTTTTATTGAAGAAATAGTTTTAATATTTAATTCCAAAGAAAAAAATTAACTGTAGAGGAAATCGTGATATATATTTAGGCAATTATCAGCAAAGATGACTGTAAAAGTTAATGCACAATAACATCAGATTCGTTCGTGACTTTATTCAAGCCAAGAAAGACTGTAGTAAATATGAACTATTCACAATGTTTTTTGTTTAAATGGATTATATTACTTTTTTACCTGTCATTCTAATTTTTTGAGTCACAATGACATTTATTCTAACTTTTTGAATTTCTAAAAAAAATTCATTGAAAAAAATATTAATACTGTAAATATCATTACTAGATGCTGTTATCATTGTGCTTGTTTATCAATTTTTTATACTATGCTCATCTGCAAAATACGTAGAGTGAGATAGATATTCCATCTTGAAATTCTCAAATATTTATTTCTACGGGAAAAAAATGCAAATTTCAAACAATTTGTGTTTTATTTCCCATTATTCTAATATTTTGTATGGTAATTGTTATAAGCCATTTTACTCTGTTCTACAGTTTCTACTTCGTTCAATGGAACTGCATTGATTTTTTTGAAGTTGTTTACGGAAATATGAAAAGATCTGAAGTAAACTACATTTTTTCTAGTATAGCTCATATAAGTGTTTCTAGATGCAGCTGAGAAAAGAGAGACTAATGTTTTAAATTACCCTCACCTATTAAAGCAAAATGGCCCCCAACCGCCACCAATGTAGCATTGTACCGATTTAACTTCGAGTATGAAAACAAGCTAAGAATAACTATGCGAGTTTTAGTTGTAAAACGTATATATTAATTTTTCAAGCTAAAATGTAAGTTTTGTGTCTTTTAAAATTGAGATTTGCTTTGTATTTGTTTTTCAAAGCGGTAGTTTTGTGAAATTAACTTAAATGAATTAACTGTTTAATAAAAGTGATAATAATTTGCCTTCTCCAACTAAGAATTCTAAAATCCCAAAATTTACACATAAATGGAAGTTAAACCTCATTAAGTCCTGGAAAAAAATAAAATAAAACATCTTTATATAAAAGTAAAGGGAATTATATTATATTGCAATTAAATAAGTATTTGATAGAGTAACGAGTACTTAAAAACTTATATAAAGCATTTTTATTAAAATATACTCATAATAAAATATGTAATGTATTTTTATGTGACGAGTTATTCTTAAGTTATGCTCTATTTACAAGCATGGCATTTTAAAAAAATAATTTTAGCATTTTCGATATATATATATTTATTTGTATATATAAATATTTTTTTTTTTTTTTTTTTTTTTCTTTTTCAGATTTTTATCCTGAAAACGGAAGTCAGTACAGAAAAGAATGCTAAACCCGTACTAAAAATGCATTCACTATCATTATACTTTAAAATAATAAAACAGCGAGAGAGAGAGAGAAAAAAAAAACATGTGTTCCATGAAGTTTCTTTAATGACCTCCCAAAACTCTTCGTTAAACATACTTAAACTATCATATTTATACAACAAATGAAAAGTATATAAGGGAAGGAAAGGGTGGAAATGCATTTTATCAAACATCCGACGGATTTTATCTTTTTTTTTCTTCTTGCTACTGTTTCTTTTAAATATGGTAGCAAATTGTGGGTTTTAAAGTGAATATATAAAACATTCAGAAGCCGCATTCAAGGAATTTAATAAAATAAAATTGAAAAAAAAATTATTCATATTAAAATTTTTTATCTAACTTTTTTACTATTTGAATATCGAAACCTTTCTTTCCAATCGAAGCCAAGAGGTGTTCGACCGCCTATCTCTCAAATGAACCCTAACCTTGAACCGACTCTCGGTTCTTCCTTTGATAAATGCCTTTTTAACTCCTCCGAGTGCGGGAAGTAGATTGGAACGTGATGTCTTGGGCGAAACAAATCCCTTAGAGCTCGAATACTTCCTGCCTATGGTGAGTGATTCGCCCTCCCCCTACATCCACTGGCCTCTTCAGCACGTCTCTTTAGGAGTCTTTTTCCACACGTCCACTACAGCTGATACAGAATCGGACATGTTTTGCTTGGAATCCATCAAAAACTTTCGTCTCTTAAAGACTCGAAGTACATTATTTCAATCGTACTTCGCCTGCATATGGTAGTCAGTTAAAACATGTGATTTTAATTCGATTTCTCTTTAGCTTTTAAGTTTCCTTAAAATCAATTCATGGGGTAAAAGAGGAAAAAACAGTGTTGACTGTTTCCACATTAAATAGTTTTCACAATTTATGGAATTAGGGATCTCTTACATAAAATAGTATTACGGCAAGAATTATTATAAATTTTTTAAATTCGTATATGTAATTATGAAAATAAATACTCTTGAAGTTTTCACACTCTGGAAAAAAAAAGATTTGAAAATTGAGGTTTTTTTCCACCGGAATTGAAAAATTGTGTTCTTTCTAATGGTTTTATTTAAATTTCACTCGATAGAAAAAAAATATAACTCATAAACGACTCAGAAAGCACAAGAAAAATAGCTTTTATGAAATATTTACACCCTAAATATTTAAGTTGTTTTTAACATTTCTTGTTAAAATATATCAATATTTTTATTTTAATTTTGTAACACACGGTGTGAATCAAAATATTAATTATATACAATATTTCGAAAAATAAAAATATTATGGAAAATTACGCTAAGTTTGTTTATAATCTTACAGTCTTAAAATGAGTATTCGAGAGAGTTGTTGGTTTCAAACAGTAATTTAACATTTTTGAGCCCAAATTCTACAGTAATAAAAAAAAATTATTTTCCCTCCAAAGATACTTAGATAATTTAAACAAAATCATTATTCGTATCGTCGTTCGAAATTTCTTCTATCTTTGTCAAAATTATAACTATAAGTAATTTTATAGCATTATATTATACAATAAGTAGTTTTATGATTTTTCAACAAAACTAAAATCTCAAACACACAACCAAATATTTACTAACTAGAACATTCTTATTTAATAATTAAAAAGTTTAAGCTTAGAAGTTCTTCATGATAAGCATTTACTGCAAAACATTTTAAATTTATGAACTAGAAATTAAATAATCCAAAAACAATATATTATGTCCTATTGTCTTAGACAATGTGTTATCGATTAACGCAGCTTTTAAAGCTCTTTTGAATTTCATTCGAAATGTAAAGCTAAAATAATGACTTTCTATCACCGAATATCTTTTTGACAAAGGAAGAGGACGTATTTCATTCATGAACTTTGAAAGACAATGATTTCAGAATGAAAGTTTTCGTGTCTTATTTTTCTTTTTCTACTTTCTAGGGTTGTAGGATTCATTTCTAACAAACGAATGCAAAATGCTACAAATGTTAAATAAAGTATTAAATATAAATCTAAAAATTGTTCGATCAATGTTAAAAATATGTGAAAACTCATAAAAGTATTTTAAAATGTTTATAACAATGATGAAGAATTTTAACTCTGATTCGATACATTTGGTTCTTTTGAAGTTTTTACATTAAAATATCAAACCAATATCTTGAGACTGAGAAGAGATATTGATGTTACTTAACGTCAGTATATTTCATAATAGAGACTAGTTATTCAACGAAACAAAATCAAAATACACCAATCATTAAGATTTGCTCTTAAGCTAGATGTTTTTTCATTGACATAAAAATGGCTTGCATTGATAAGAAATACCAATTAAATTCAAATTCAATAAGCCGAAGAAAGTTTTGGTTCTTTTGATACATTTCTAATCTTAGAATTGTAGAAATTTTATAGAGCAAAACCATATCTTGTAAATAATTTTATGAAAGCAAATAAATAACAATGATTTAAAAAATGCGTATTTGTTTGAAATTATAATATAAATTGATGTGATACGTTTATGCGAGATAATCAATCAACAAACAGGATCTTAAATATAAATGGAATTCTAAAGTATTGGGATTCTAAAAGAATGCAAAACCTTATACCTCTAAATTAAGGATCCAAGCAAAATATTTTTTCACTTAGGCTTCTTTTTTATTTTATCTTTAAAACTCATTTTAAAAAAATACTTTCTTAATAATTTTTAAAAAATAAATATTTATTGTGACTAATTACTATCAGGGTAAATATAGTGAATATAATTGTTGATGCTTTTTAGATAATTCAAAGATTTAATTTATTTCAAATGAATTTAAACACGTATACAAGTGTTCTTACATGTCAAATGCGCTATATTGTTGCTAACACTACTGCAAAATTGGTACTGTCTTATCGCTCTCCTTGTTTGTGCAAAATTTTGGAACCATTTCCTTTTATGAACTCGTCAAATAACATTTAACAAATAAAAAAAATATTGCATTAGTTGTGGAATTCATGCAACAAGAAATACCTTTTTACTGCCATACTTTATATTAAGAACTTAGATCTCTGTAATATGTTTTTTAAAAAGATTTAATGAATGGTTGTTGATGAAAAGTTTGTGTAAGAATATTTCTCTACTTCAAACCTTTAAATAACCGGGTCAAATGTTATTCTAAATATCCTTTATAAAAGTAATTCCAGATGTTTTCTGCCAAATAAAAATTCATTCGTTCGATAAATAACTGACGGACCCCTAACGAATTCATTCTTCTAACTTATGCATCAGTACTTAATAAATAAGTCAAATCGAGCATTTCGTTTTATTGCTTCTTACTCTAAACCCTCCGTTTCGTTTTATTTTTCTCAAACTCTTACCATTCTACCTTAAATGGGGCATTTACAATATTCATAGAGACCGCAAAAAAACTTTTTTTAGAGCGAGTAGAAACCGACTGTCTAAGATTTCACCCCTTTGCCGCATCTAAAAATAGTTCTAAGGCATTTTTTTTTCTCTTCATCTTACTAAGACCGTTCCCTTCAAATAAAAGTTCCTCTTTTTCAGTTTCATTTCGAAAATTATTTTTAGACAATTTTACCCCGAATTAATGGTGCTCATAAAAATTCTTTTTCCAACTTTTTTCCAGGAAGAAATATTGTTTGCCTGGGTTTGTTTTAGCTGATGGTTTATGCGGGGCATGAGCAACATTTTGCTACTTAGTTGAGAGTTTTGCCTTTTTTCTTTCTTTTTTCTATCTTTTCTAACATTCCTAGGTCTTTTGAATCCACACGCACCATCTAAAGAGAAAACTTTATAGAGGGATGGAAGGTAAAAATAACACAAATTCTTAACTCGCTGAATTCTAGGTGAAAGAAATCACGCAATATTCTAGTTAAGAAGAAGAACCGTGAAATATAAATTTAGTTTTGTTCGTGGTTAATGATGATTGAATACAGAACATTCTTAAATTTCTCGCAGAAACTAAAGCTATAAGAAATGCTTTCATTGGGTAATATTAGAGAAATGGAAGGAAAACTTCAAGTATTCGAAAACTAATGCTTAGGTAGGCTGAAAACTTAGAACGAATGAAATTTTAAGGAAAATAAATTTGTAGATTTCACGTCTTATTAAAGCAACATAAAGAGGTAAAATCCTAGGAGAGCCCACACCCTTGGCGACAAACCAAAAAGAGCGCCAAGCGAGAACGAAATGGTGCCAAGTGAAACCGACAATGGCAGCGTGAGTGAATATAGTGGGATAAGGCGGATGCGTTTTGAAAATATATGTAAACAATACAGAAATTAATCAAATGTATTTAAGATAAAAAATTTAAAAAAAAACAGCACTTACTTTCTTACTGCTGATCTTTTCCAAGTGGAGGGTACAGCGTAACAGCAGATTTTAAAAAAAAGCCTTGAATGCCTCATCGCTAAGTGAATGAACATGGGAACGCCACCATATATATTCTGCTAGGTAATGGTCAAACATACCCATTTGACATCCCCTTTCAAATCCATCTAAAACAACACTCTTTCAATCGTATAATCCCATTCGCTCATTACATTTAGGACATTCATAATTCGAAGCAATCAGTCCTTCCTTCATACACCATTCAATCAATTCTTTCTTACCTTTTGCATTCAACAAAGTAAAAAATTCTAAGGTATATTCACTCACACACGCAGCCATACTTCCAGCCCTGTACAAAATAACAAAATTTGAAATGCCCACCGACAAAATACGAACATTCCAGAAATAGTTAGGTTCACCATATCTAGTGTACTAAAGTAGGGTTAACAAGATGGCACAATTATCGCCAACCAAAATAATTCGCGCCAAGGGTGTGGGCTCTCCTAGGACCGAACCACATAAAGCTTTTAGAGATGGACTTGTAGTGGTATCTACATAAGGCAGTAACAGCCACTGGACAGGAGTGATAACTTTTGTCTAGTGGCCATGTTACTCGGCTACGAATCCGAGCGTCGAGGGTTCTATCCTACCGCACATGCACCACTTCAGACTTCTTGAAACACTATCAGGTGACGACGAAGATAATACCTGACCAAGTACTTTCGTTTATTCACTTGCATAACACATCAAAAGAAGACTTTTAAGTCATCTTCCATTAATAGTTAGAAAACCTCGTTATTCCACTTGACGAGTTCTTTAGAGAAATCAGGACAAACATGGCGACTCAGCTTGGACAGTACTAGTCACGAGTTCGAAATTATCACAACTCGGCTAAAATGTCTGCCAAAATTTAATGAAAGGGTTTATTATTTAAGATTTTATTCACACTAAAATATAAATATTTAAAGAAGCTTGAAAAAATAATCATGCAGCTTCACCAAAAACTTTAACTTGTGTCTTTACCTAAAGGACGATATTTCTGTCTCAATTAAAAACCATTCGCAACGGATATTCTGTTACATACTTTCAAAAATCAATTTTTCTATATTATTATAATAAGTAGAACATTTCATCAAATAAAATCCTTTTTTTTATTAGTGTGGTTTGATACACAATGATAAATTAATTTTTGAAATATAAACTGCTTAAAACTAATTATGCATAGTAGAAATTTATATAAGTCGTATTTCATTCATTGACTACCTATACAAGCCCCTGTATTCAGATTACATTTTTGGATAGAAAAATTTCTTCAGATTCCCATGTAAATCCACAAAGGTACAATTTATATATCTATTTTTAATAGTTTTCTTGCAATTTTAAATTATATTAATAAATAATTTTCCCCTCTGATATGTTAAATGAAAACTCATTTACCATTATAGTATTGGAGACTAAGTATAGAAGAGATATTATACAAGAAAGAACAGATCAACTTCGACAGAAATAAATAACAAAATTAAATATGCTGCTCTCTACAAAATAACGAAGCTAGAATATTAATGTTACAGCACTTTCCTATCTGAAAAAAATGTTCCGTTCTTGGATCTTAATTTTTAACGTTAGGAATGGGATGTGTTACGAGAACATGACCCAAATTTTACTTTTTACTGTATGTTTTATCTATTCAGTTTTGAAACGAATTTAACTAGATAGAACGTAATGTAATTAACGCGAATGAAAGCTACAAAATCGGAAATACAGCCCAATTCTTCATGAATTGTTAAACGTCTAACGAATTTTAAATGCCTTAGAAATGTAATTAGGGTTCTGATCACGCAACACAACCCTAATTTTTTCCCTATATGTTTTACATATTTAATTTTGAAATGTATTGAACTAGAAATAGCGTAATGAAATTGACACGAATAGAAGCTACAGAAACAGGAATATAAGCATTTGAATGTCAAACGAATTTTAGATACTTATAATAAATTATCAAAACTAATAATCAATGAATTTTCACACACACAAAAATATGGGAGCTTTTTGCAGAGATATTTGGTAATCGGCAAAAGCAAATAGGGAAAATCAAAAAAAAATTTTAATATTGGGTAAAAACCTAAAATAGAATGGAAATAGTAACAGAAATGAAAAATATAAGAATACATTGTCAAGTTAAGGCAATATCGAAATTATTTTCAAAATCAATATCGAAACCTCTCCTGAAGAAGCCAAGAAGGTAGCTGAGTTGAAAAGGATTTGGAGATAATGACAAAAATAAAAAATTTAAAATTAGCTTAAATTTTTATATAATTTATTTTTGTTTTGTTTAAAATTCTTTTTTATGAGCTATGTTTCTATACATAAGTTAAAAGTTAATAAGATAATATTTTCTGCATATAAGCTGAAAAATATTTAACTTTTCATGTGAATTTTATTTTAACCTATCCATTAAAAAAGCTTCAAGGACATTTAATTATAAAAGAAAAATGTATTTTATTTTCTCATGCGCAGCGTAAGAAAAGATTTCTAAACAAAGAGTGCATTAATCAGCAAATTAATGTTTAAGGGGTAATTATTTTTTATTAATTATCATTAAAGTATCGTATTTTCATCCAAAACAATCGTGTATATAAAATTTCAGTTCAACTAAATGCTTTAAAACGTGAGAAAAAAAACCTTTTCAAGTATTGACACAAGTCGCCAAAAGGGTCGCTAAGTTGCCAAAAATGATGCCAACGTGGCTGTATTTGTAATTCCTTAAATAATTAGTTTTAATCAATTAATTTTTATTAATTATAATTAAATTACTGTATTGTTATCCAAAATAATCATGTATATAAAATTTCAACTCAATTGAGCGCTTTAAAATGTATTTTATTAACGATTGAAAATTTTACGAAGATAAATAAATAAATATATAGAGAGTGTGAGCTAATAGTAGAAATTGAAAAATACTCATATACTTCATAGCTAAAAGTTGCTATGTTAACAATTAGAAGAAATTATTTTACAAAAAGCAATGTTAAACCTTTATCGAAACAACTTTTTTTTAAATCAAAAACGTTATATAACCTAATATTTATGCAGAATTTTATAATGTTTCAAAAAACATGCCCTACGCTGCGGGGCTGATAAACATGTCAAGTCGTCTAACAGCTAAAGTAACTTTAATAAAAACCCCTGTTAAAACTTGTCAATCATCCTTTTTGAGAAGTATCGAAAGAGTATCTTTAATATTATGTACCCTAAGTTTTCAAACAAACACTTCGAGAAATCAGTTTTTTGCAGGGATGGCACTCGGAATATCAGTTTCAGACGAATGGAGCGTGCCAGGAAGTGACAGGTGACACATTTGGAGGAGTGAACTAAAGGCATTTGGTGGAGGGTAAACTAAAATGGGTACGGGTAAGAAATAAATGGACTGAAAGTACGACGGGAGCACGTGTTATGTAAGGTCATGAAGGGGATGTTAAGGGTGACAAGAACGGTTCGCTGATACAGGGATTTCGAATGCGCGCCATGAAAGAGATTTAATTACAGAGTTTGACTCGACTACTTCAGAAGGGATGTTTTTCGTAGAAGTTCTATACTGCTACTCACTGCATAAAGTTCGTTTTGTTGATGTTAAAATGTGAAATTTTAGATTTGCTGTCAAATTCTGTATTGTTCGAATCAGTATTCTGTATAAACTCATTTGCTCTCAACTCTAATTAATATTTTGTAACTTACATATACATTTTATGTTTTCTGAATGAAAAATGCCTTACTTAAATTTAATTTGAAACATGATGTTAAAAAAATTGTAAAAGGTAGCAAAAAAAGAAGCAAGAGATTATGCGATATTAACTAATAAATAACAAAATTAAAAATTATCAGTATTAACTAAAGATCTGTGTGAAATCAGGAAATAAAACATAGGTACAGATAGATAATGCACACTCAAGTGGATCGAAATGCTTTTCAGAATTTCATAACCAACCTTTAGGGAAAAGATATTCTCTCTGATATATAGATGATAAGAAAAAAAAAACTAATTTTTATATTTATTGCCACAAGAGGAATGAAGTTTAGATATTTGAGCTTTTTTATGGTACAAAGCCAAAGTAATTTTTGTCAAAGTGAACCAGGTATTTAAATACCTTTTAATATTTATTGCGATGAGAGGATACATTTTAAATAGTTACAAGAAAAAACTTCAGGTACATTTAACAACTTTTTTTAGTATTAAATTTAAAGCACTCCACTGTTGAAGTTACAGTACACTATAAAACGGAAGGCGGAAAAAAAATTGGGTTGGACTGATTCGACGGTGCGAGGGAGATAGCTGCGTTTTTGAGAAATGTTGCAATGTACATCCGTACTACTTACAACTCAACTCAGTATCCTCATATCAGTAATCATTACTTTTTATTATTTACGGTAGGAAAAATTATTATTTTGAGTCTGAAATCACTAACCAAAATTAAGTTATTTTCCATATTTTTCGAAAAGTCAACTCCTTTGTCGCAATATTGAATTTCAAAATTATTATTTTTTAATTGTTTTTTGCTAATCTCCATACCATTAAACATCTTTTCCTTATAAGTAGTTGATGATTAATAATATTTTTCCCTCCATATAACTGATCCACCCTAACGTACACGCATTATTTTGTAATATATTACAACCAAGGCTTTGGTTGATTAGCACTGCAAACAAAGACTAACAATTATGAAATTGTAGCAATACACACGAAAAAAGCTAAACGTTTGAAAATGCACGTCGATAGAAAGTTAACTGGTATGTTAACCATAAGAATAATTTATAAAAATAACTTAATCAGAAAGAATACTTTTCAAAGAATATAATTTTTTCAATTTTTAAAAAAAAAATATTGCATCGTTATTTTATCTAGAGCAGTGATTCTCAACCAAAGTGCCGTGGCACTTTTATGTTCCCCCAAATGTTATGTACGGCCAAGTTCCTTAAGTGTGCAGCCAATTTTTTTAAAATTATGAATTATACTGAGAAAATAATAAAATCCGAAAAAACCGTAACCGAACCGTATTATAAGTATATTACAGATAAGTAAAATTCTTTTAAACTTATTTTATTTTTAGTGCACCCCCGCCAAATTTTGAAATTGTTAAAATGGTACCACTACAACAACAAAAAGGTTGAGAATCACTGATCTAGAGTCATGACAAAAACAATTTTTTT
The DNA here is from genome assembly GCA_019973955.1 of Trichonephila inaurata madagascariensis. Lineage (NCBI taxonomy): Eukaryota > Metazoa > Arthropoda > Arachnida > Araneae > Nephilidae > Trichonephila > Trichonephila inaurata. The sequence continues at coordinate 273,063 of BMAV01006275.1, forward strand.
TATCGATTAAGTACGTGGGCTTATTTAAATATATTTCCATTTAACAACGTATTTAAAATCCAAACATTAAACCTTCATATATTACATTATTCCTTTTATAACAATTATAAATGTGTTTTTTTATGTACGATGAAAAATTGGAAGTTATTGGGGAATTCTAAATGTCAAAGATAAAAAAAAAAAAAAGGAAATCAAACACCCTTGGTAGGAAATAATCGCTTTCAATTTATACTATGAAATCCATTAAGAAAAGATTTCTTTAACCAGCAACAGTTGTAATGAACTCCAATGAAAACATAACCGACAGCAAAAAAAAAAAGCTTTT
>BMAV01006275.1:273405-322522 GCA_019973955.1 Trichonephila inaurata madagascariensis
ATAATCGAATCTTATCCTTCTAGAAAAATAAATTTTTTTATTCCGAATAAAAGTCTCGAAATGATTCTATTTCAAAATCAGAGAAGAATATATTTCGGAAAAAAAAGGGGCAGTTGTGTTGGCAGAAAGTAGCTGAAGCGTTAAGGGAAAAAAGGAACGTAGCGACAAATTAAAATTCAGCTTTGCCAGCTGTTCTCTTCTGCTAGAACTTCCGAAATTGTTTTCTGAAGAGAGAAAACGCAATCGAAATGTCATTCCTTATCACCGTTCAATTAATCTATTCTGAAACAAAAGAGTGTGTGTGCATTTGTGGTTTTCGAATGAATTCTATCTCTGAGAATGCTCTTCAAGAAATTTAATTTATTTTTGCGAACCCAAAAAGGATCGATTATTCAAGCAGGAGAATCCCCGATTACGTTCCTGATGCTTCCTTTAACTCTGATTCATTCGAGATAAAATTCGATTTAAGAAGTTTAAGCTCAACTAAATTCTTCGTGTTTTACATTCCTGGAGATTGTATTGAATCCTTTTCGGAAGTATTGAATAATTTTTCTAGGAATGGCCTTTGTTTTCATCTTCGAAATGTTGAGTTTGGATTTTTGAGTTAAAGAATTTAATCGATGGAAAACGACAGTAATACTTCATTAATCCAAATAAATATCAATTTTCAGTCAATGGATTTAATGAAGTGTTTGTTAAATATCGCACATTTTATTACATGCACTACAATGGTAAATGTTTCAATAATAAAAAATAAAACATGTCGGTGTAATGCAGGTTTTGATTGATTGATTAATTTTAAATTACATAGCATTCTGAAGCAACACAAGGGCTATTGATGACAAAACCTTTTCTTGGCTTCTTTATGTACATAGCATAACATCGTTCATATGCACACGTGCTTCCTAAAAATACTGCGGGGTCTTTTCATCTGACATCACCCCGACAACCGATGGCCGTGAGAAAAACATTCCACCCACAAGCTGAAAATCTGACTGAAATTTGAGGTATAAGAGAGGCGACCGCCTCACCCCAGCAGAGTGAAGGAGAGTCCGTTTGAAACACCAAAATGATCCGGTTGTGTTTACCTCCTCCCTCACAAATAACATATTCTGTAGTAATGAAATAATCAATATCATGAATAACTTCTATTTAAATGTAAATCCTGTAATTTTTTATGTGGAAGTAAATAAATCAATTATTTTATTTCTTAACTCTCACGCTACTATTAATTTCCCCATACGTCACACTAGCAAAGTGAACCGCAATCAGCTGATGAGGAGGATACCCGAACTGGCACTTCTATACAAAATGCATTCCTGAGAAACACAACAAAATTAAATTCGGGCTCATTTTACTGATGTCACTCCTTTTGTGATACCCCCTTGCTCTGGGGTATCATCTCTTCATCCACGCGACCTAGATTTGTAGGAATAAATGATTGACCACTCGAACTTTAATAAATCAAATTTATTATCGTCTCAATATATAATAATCAATACAACACAAGTCTTACTAGGAAAATCAGATCAGGAATGATACGACGTAATTATCAATACTAAGTTAAAATAGCGCCTAAAATCCTACTCACTATCTTTATGATAAAGTAACCCCCGAATCTTTATCTACAGTAGATTCCTTAACAAGCTTAATAAGCTCCTAATCAATCTCTTACCGATATCACACGGTGATCAGCAATCAAGCTTTATATCTTCCTCTTGTATTCTATTCCTTTAATATTAATCTTCTATATATCTTATTATCTGACTTGATCCAGCTTCTATTCAACTTTCCGGCTTCTAGCCGACTTCGATATGACTCCTGTATATCCTATACCACTCACTCGCGAACGCTAAAGCTCCCTTATATATCTATTCATTAATCTGCATATCGCGTTTTCTTCTTGAGAAGGTTGGATTGAAATGCCATTCTGGCCCCGAAGATTCCCCAAGAGAATTAATTAGAAGGCGCGATAAAGCTCTGTCACACTTTTAACTTAGAATAATGGTTAAATGATAAACAAGAAATCTGAATTTATACCTCATTGTCATCATACATTTATATCGCGTCATGTAAAACTCTAGAAACGTCTAGGTCACAAAAAAATCACAGCAACAGTAAGCTGTCACCCACTCACTCAACTCTCACAGTACGCCAACTGAAGGACTTTGAGCCTCGACAGATTTTAACATGCATCAGCCCCTCTACAGTTCGATTTCGATTCTCGATTACACGACATATGACTATTCGCCTGCCATGTGTGGCCACTGAAACAGTTTTTATTCACATTCATTAATAGAAGGAATGCAATATAAGGTTTAAAACAAAATGCACTTCTTTTACTTACAACATGATTCCACATTTTAATGATTTTATTTTATTAAGGCTGTTTTCGGTTATATAATGTTAAAGAATAGGAACCGAATTTGGAACATTTTTTTCAGATATAAAAGGAATGAAAAATCAATATGATATTCTGGCTTCACTATCCTTTAGAGCCGGGGTAGGCATTACGCCGATCGCGATCGACCTGTAGACCGCTAAGACGTTTTGGGGTGACCGCCTAAAGATTTTAGCAGTTAGTAATTATATACGGAAATATTCCAGATTAGCTGAGAGTATTCAAACTATAAGACTTATACTGACTATAACAACAAAAATTAACTTTCGATAAAAATGTTTTATTTTTTAATGTATTTTGAAATTGTTTGATATAATAAAAGCATCATTTGATTATTATTATATTTGTGACTATTATTATTGTGTTTGTATCTTGCTTTTTGCTTTAAACGTGGTTTTTAAAAGTGTTAGTTTTTTATTTTAGATCTATTGGTAAATACATATTCCGTATTTATTATTTGGTTATAATAAATATTGTAGACTTTTTCCTTACCTCACCACACCTGCGACACTGGGCAGTGGAACACACAAGAGTTTTTCAAGGGGTGGGGGAGCGAGGATTGAAAGTCTACCATTCTCGTATGATACCCCAATACGCAGGCAAACATATATTTTTTTTATTTTGCAGACTATCGGGAACAAAAAACCGTAAAAAATAAGTAACTAAATAAATATAATTAGCATTAATAAAAAATATTAATAACAAATGCTTGATTAAATTTTACGTACTATATACATGGGATTATAAAAAATCGGGAAAAAATCAAGGGCTATGGGGGAGGGTCCGGCCCCGGGGAACCCCCCCCCCCCTTTGTATTCGCCACTAACACAGGGTGGACCGCAACACCCAAAACAATTTAGAAGTAGCCCGAACCCTGGAAAAGTCTGCCCACCCTTGCTTTAGAGAGCCGCATTTTTTATCACACTTCCCATTTTTAACCAAGTTTGATTCCTTTTTTTCTGGTATAAAATGTGTTCCGCATTTTTTATCCTATACCGTAATGTTAAATGGACTTTGCCTTCACGTATTAAGAAAAAAAGAAAGTATTCACAGAGTATTTTGAAATTTTTAAAAACACTAAATTGTTAACAGAGGTACGAGTTATAAATGTTGCAAATTTCCATGGAAATTGGGTCATTTTTCTGTCTGAAAATGTGCTTCGCGTTTAGTTAAAGCTCTCGTACTTTTACCGAAGACAGCCTTAACATGTGGATTCGTGATATAAATAAAAACAAGTGCATTTGTGAACATTTTTGGAAACAATTTCATTCTTGTTTTTATAATGAGAAACATGATTCCAAATCATACATAAGTTGTTCATTTATCATTTACTTTTATTCCTTGATAGTAATATTTAAGCAGAAATTCCTATTTTGCAGTGTTAACTTCATTAGACAATACCAAAGTTGGATGCTTAACGAGTTAAAACTCTTATCAAAGATACCATTTTTTGTTACCGAAGAATGCATTTCTCCATCTTAATTAGAAAGTATTGGCACACCATTTCGGAATGATTTTTTCTTTCTTTCGTACGTGGAATCACAAACATTTCTGGAAGCAACATAGAAATTGAAGCTTTTTCATTAAAATTCATGTGCATTACATNNNCACTGTATAAGCACTACAAACATTGTGCATGTTAATTTTCTTCTCACTGGGTGGAGTTTCACATCTATTTCCCCACCCTTTATGTTATGCATGGCTCATTTCACGATGTGTGAATACAAAACTAACAGTTTATTCCTTACTATATGCACAACATTTACATTAGGCTAATCACGCAATTTTCTACACAATAAAAGTCACAAATATAACGAATGAGAAAATACGTTATTTGTTATATAAAATAATAACGTTTTTCAAATGAAAAAAAATTAATTTTTTAATAAATACCAAATTTATTGAAGTTGGTTTAAATAAATATTGAAAAATCTATCAATATTTTTTCTAAGGGAAAAAAAAACGTGTTATATTTCTTCGTAAAAAGTACATTTGTCATGAACATAGTAAATTTGACTAAATTCGGATTTAATATAATTATTTCAACAAAGAAATTTATTATAAATAGTATATTTTCTGATAACTTCAATGAAGTTTAATGGGGTCCGGTACATGAATTTTTGAAAAATTATCGATTTTGACTTTTTTACATTTTTTAAAAGTTCAAACATTTCTGCTTAAAATGATATATGATATATAGAAATACGATAATTAGGAGTACTTTTATTTATTTTTTTAAAAAGAAGCCACTCTCATTGACAAATTACAAATTCTTACTTTAAAGCCTGTTTTCTCAAAATGCAATATTTTCCCCTTTATGTACTTTTTTCTCAAAAACTAATTAATATAGGATCCTCAAATTTTCAGTGAGCATACTTTCAGGGGTTTGACACATTTTAATGGAGGGAATAAGGTATATCTAGTGAACTGGTTTAGATACGTTATTTTTAAACTAAATTTTAAAGAAAAAAACTTGGCATTTTTAAAAAAAATTCATAATTATTTGAATTTAAAAAAAAAACCTACATTAAACTCTTATTGATATTACATATAACCTACTGTGAAAATTTCATCTATTAGTAGCAAGAAGTTTCTGAGAAAAAGTACATAAACTTACGTAATTTAACATTGGCTCCTATGGAAATGCCAGACCCCCTTAAAATTTGTGAATTCTATACTCGTTTATATCATTATTATTTATACCCATTTTGTAATGATAAAAATTTTCTAAATTTGAAAAATCCACGCAAGTGCAATTATTTTTCCTCTTGTGATTTTCTATTAAAAAAACTTCTTTTCTCTCAATTTAAAGTTTATCTTTTGCTCATTTTTCCAGAATACTTTACAGAAACGATATTTCGTTGTTTCAGAAATATTTTAAGTTTATAATAAAGTATTCTTTCAGTATCATAAGTTAAAGGGCTTATCTTTATATTATGACAAATGTAGGTTAAAAATATAATGTTAATGAGAAAGCACATTAGGTTACTAAACCAGTTACTAATCTGCATTATACTCTATTAATCTTTTGTAGAATGTATTTAAAAAATAAATCGTATTAAATTGAATACATAGGAATCTTTTTTAAAATTACTTAGAGAGTGCAGTTTGTTTAATGTGCTGATGAGTTTATAAAGTATAAGCAAGTTTGTTAACTAATATGCAAAGCTGATTATTTTTAATTATACCGAAATAGTAAAAAGTGCTACTAAATAATATACAATAACTACTAGAACACATTCATAAAAATATAGACTAATTTTTTAAAAATAGTATTACTTATTTTAGATATTTAATAAATCGTGAATTTAAAAAAAAAACTTTTCTAATTGATTTAAATTTAAAAGTCTTTTTTATTTTTAACATAAATTCAGAAAATTTATATAATTAATGCTTATTGATCACTGTAATTCCACGGAAAAAATTAGTGATTTATAAATTTGTTCCGCGTGTTCTTTATAGCGTTTAAATTGTTAAAGTTTTAAATATACAACAATTTATATTAAAAAATCAACACAATTGTTGTAGTTACAAGCAAATAAGTGAAGCCCAATATTGCAGTCATAATCCTCACGATTTAAATTTAAGTTGATATTTGACAAAAAAAAATTCTAATTCGAGTAATTTTAAGCCCCTATATATATATATATCATTAGCGGTGAACCTTAGCTATGTAAACACAAAATGTTTTTTAACCCTTTATCGACCGTATTATGATTTACTGCAGTTTTTTTAATGCAATATTTTTTTTGAATCACTACATTGAAAACTCAGGGATATACATAAACAAAATACTCAACTTTGGGAAATTTAATTAGTTAGAGTTAATTAGTTAATTAAAGATATTTAACTGTATCGTTTTCTAAGGTCTTCATTAACATACCAAAAAATAAGAGTCTTACCTTTTGACATTAACTAATTTTTTTGAACAAAAATGACAATCTTCGTTATCCGCTGAAAACGCCATCAGCTAAAAACGCAATTTCTGCTTAAAACTATTCGCCTTCACCGTTAAAATACTCATCATAGAACCCGTGCTGCCATATATCTTGGAAGAGTGAATTTCAAAGAATATTCCTGCCAAATATCGTCAGAGTATTCGTAAAAACGGTTATCCTATGTAATTTTAAATTGAGTGGTACTTATAAGTACCGTCGGTCGATAAAGGGTTAAATAAACTTAATAAAAGCTGATGATATGATAAAATTCAACTTATTTACTTCTTTGAGATTTAGTTAATGTTAACAAAATGTCATATGAACTTATTGAAGAAAACTATAAATGTCATATCAGTAAAGTTTCAAAAAGCTAATTAAAATCTAGTGCTATGTATACATAAATATCAATTCACTTATATACCTGTTCCGAAACTGAAGATCGTAAAATGTATCTCTTAAACGTAACCGATATAATGATACTTTTAAAATAATAGAAACTATTTTCACGATGAAACATACACCTACTTAAGAATTTCCCATTTCTGCGTTCGCGTATAATTACGATAAAACTAGTACCTAAATATGTACAAAATACATTCAAAGTACCAGTAATGGGACCCACTTACGCAAAATGAAAAGTATTTTTACATAAAATGAATTCATCTCATACTTCCATCATAGGAATTCCGAGCTACATTAAACATCTTCGAGAACGGAATTCATCACGTATAGGAAAAGATAAGCGCTCTGTATGTATGCGTACATTCACATCAAATGTTCGAAAATGCAATTACTTCTCCCATTACATTATCCCAGGAACGCGTGCTTTACATGCTGCCGAAATGTTCTACGTGCTCTTCACCCATTATCGGCAGAATTCGATAGATCGCTCCAGAAATAGAAATGTTCTGTTCGATAGTGTCACAGAGTGCCAAGCTCTGTGGAAATGAAAAATGATGATCCGTCGCATCTCGGCTGAACAAGTTTATTCTTTCCTATCGCTGGAGCCGCTTTCTCGAGAATATTCGGTTTATGAAATGAAGATTCGGAGGAAGATGAAGGTGAATATTTTTTGGAGATGAAGACGTTACCATGGAAAAGCAACGTCGACAAAAATGCTGTGTCTATATAGTAGATGGGAAGATGAAAACGCCTTTTGAGGGTGTGAATGTATTTCTACTATGCTATGATCAGTATTCAAAGTGCATGCAATTTGAAAAGGGATTGAAATAAGAAAAGAGATTTGATAGTATTGGAGAAAAGCAGCATCCGTTAAAAATGCATCTGTAAATAGTGAAGAAACAAACCCCTTTGCATGTGATTACATTTCTACTTTTGCACTTAAGTTAATTAAGTTTGAATCAAATAATTTTAAAACTTTTCGAGTGAGTGAGAGTTTTATTAAAGTTGCAGTATATAAAGCCTCGAATTATTTTGAACCTCGATTAAATCACGAAGACGACATCCGAGTTGGCACTACACTCCCCTAACTACCGCACCAAGGGAAGGGCGTTTAACCTTAACAGATTTAGCGTACATCGACCCTCTCTAAACGGCGGATCTTCAGTGGCACCAGGACTTGAACCCAAGATTTTACAATGGCCATAAGTTTGGGACCATAAACACTTCGCTACCACGGCCACTTAAGACTTTTCGAGAGCTATTGATAAGGAACCCCGATGACGATGCTACTCAAGAGAGAAGCAAAAACTCTAACTTCGACACATCAAGGATGAGGACTTTGAAATACACTCCGTTTAGGGCAGAAAACCTTATTCCTCACCTTGATGAGTCTTTAGTAGATCTGACTTCGTATTCCTTTACTCCACTTCAACACCTCATGAAGCAAATACTCACATTGAAGGCTGGATTACCGAAATTCGATCAGCTTTCGGAGAGAATGAGATTTGAGATGATATTGGTTTGCAATAGATGAAAAGATGAGCAAGTCTTTTGTAGTTATTATGCTTTTTGCTTCGCTGAGATCATCATTCAATGTAGATTAATTTGAATCAATATATCAATTTGAATTAACTACAAAGATTCTTTAGAATTACCTATGACGGACTCGATGTATTTGAACAGTGATTAAAGATATCTGAGCTAGTACTTCTGTTTCCTAACTTCCACTCACATTGAGAGAAGATTTTGAGATTTAGTTTCATTTAATACGGAGCACTCTCTGACATTCTATATCAGAGACCTCTAGTGGAATCAGGACTGTAACTGACGGTTGGACTGGAGCAGGAAACTGGTGACATGATATCCAGTAACCGTGCTTTAATGTGTTGTGGAAACTACACATATACGAATTATTCTCTCTCAAACACAAATATATTTGTATTAATATTGTTTTAACTATCCTCGTGCAAATTTATCTCAAACAAAGAACAATTTGCGATTGTTCAGTTCTTGATGTATCAAAAAAAATTAAAATTTGCTGAAAGGTGTAATTCGTTACCTGCAAAACAGTTTTAGTACAGCAGAATGACCATTTCAATTATTTAGAAACAAGCTGCCGAAAATAATTTCCAGGGCGAATTTTATGCTAATGTTGATTTTTTTTAAAAACCAAAGAATGCACAAAATGCAAAGTTTGTGGGGGAAAGACTTAGATATATTCCTCATAACAGAAAGGCAATAAAAGATTTTATATCTTTGAAGTTCCAAAATCTACATTATTCTCGATTGCGAAAAAATGAAAATCTAAAAAATGAGTTTGAAGCACCCTCAAATAATTTCTTAAGGCTGCGGTAGCCGAGTGGTATAGGTATCGGACCGTGGCTTGCTTTGTCACGAGTTCGAGCCCAGTACCACTAAAGACCCGCCGTGTAGGGCAGCGATGCACGTTAAATCTGTCGAGAGCTGAAACGTCTTCCCATTGGTGTGGTGTGGTAGTTAGGAGAGGGGGTGCCAGCTCAGGTGTCGTCCACGTCACTTGACCATGGTTCAAAATTACGTGGTCCGTCGCCAAAAGCCCTCGTGTAGCTAAACAGTGCGACGTTAATATTCCATCATCATCATCAAATAATTTCTTACACTAAAGAATAGCACATGCAGAGGAAGGAAAATTTCCCACCCAAGGGATCCTACCTACAAGCTTAAAATGCAATAACGGTGTTACTGAAAAATCCAAAAATTTATGAATACTCAAAATAAAAATCAGGAATAATATTTTAAATTTACTTACTTAATTTAAGGCTATCCGCCAACCTTACGAGAGCCCGAATAATTATATTTACGATTCATTAATTAATTACAATTCTCTTTTAGATTATTGTTATTCATTGTTTTCATTTAATTGTTTAAAATATAACGCATTACATAGAAAGATAAATTTATCATCCAGAAGTAAAATGGAGCCATTATACTAGTGATGCATTGAATAGGCTTAGCATTTACTTTTGGTGAAAAGTTTTTGGACTGTTGAACATGTCTTTTAGAGTGATTAATTGTTGGAACACTCAACTGAGTGCAGTTTGAACTAACATTACTCTAGAGAATCTTCCAAGCTATTGACTATGGAGTTCGTAGTTCTGAACAACAGTCATCTGACGACAATGACATTTGAACATCCCTCGCTCTTAGAGTTCGTTCCATTTAACATTACGAAATGTCTGAAATAGAATCAGGGAATTATTTCTATTCAAACTGAATATCACAGGGCCGAGAAAATCGCTACCCTAACCATTAACCTACATCATAGCTCGATCAGCATTTGGAGTACATAAGATTTGGATAATGTGAATGGTATGAGAATGGATTAGTGTTTATCATGACAAAGCAATATTCGACAAAAAATAGATTTGTACATAGTAGTGAGAGATTTATGGAGACTGCATTACTATTCTGCTATGATCAGCATTCTGTAAACATAAGATTTGAATGAAGGGTATTAGAGAGGATTAGCCGTAATAGCTACAAAAAGTTTCGTTGTGAACAAAAAAGTATAATAAAAATATTTAAAGGGGAGATAAACATATTTTTGAAGTGTTCTTAATATTTTTTATATTTCTTTTTAGTAAAGTATAAGGAAGGTAAGTGTCTTTACTCTTGAAATAGCAACCAAATGCCCTTTTTTAAAGCCAAGTGTTCATTTTGAGTGCAACTGTATTATATCAATGTGCATAAAAGTTATATGAATTTAGATCTTATAAAAAGCATTTTAGCAAATGACATGTGTGTGTGTAAATGTCTTAGATTTTTAAACTACTAGAACCATCAATAGATACATAAGATTATAATCCAAGACATTTTAATATTTTTCATGTCTTTAAACTTTATAGTTGTGTTTTGGAATGCATATATATTAAATAGAAATAATTATAAATTGAAACATTTTTTTATTTATAAAATACACGTAAGTTTCGTATTTACAATCTTAATTAACTAATGGAAAAATATTTATAAAAGGTAAATAAAGTCTTATAACTTCAAAATCAAACAGAAGAAGAATTATAAGAACAAACAAGTCATGTTTTATTTTTATTCTTCTCTTGTACATCATTACGAAAACCCTTTTTATTGCTAATAAAATTTCTTTCTAGAAATAATTCATTGAAAACATCGCGTACAATTGATTAACATAAAGCAGTCTTCTTTATACAAAAAAATATAATAAATTTATATCAATTTATATTAAATTTTTATTTAAAAAGCGAAATGCCCACTGAACTATTGGTACAATATTATTGGTATTATAGTGTGTACTATACTTAGAAATAGCAAATTACATTTTTACGAAATTCTGTAGATTTGTTATTATTCTATGACACCTTTTTATACTTTATTCAGATGCGTATGAATTTAATTGTAACAAACGTACACGATGCGTAATAATAGTGTGCATTTATATTCAGTAAAACTGATTTCAAATGCTTCGAAAAATGAAAATGCAGTGACACTCAGCTGATGATTTCATGATTATCGGATTTATACCAATTTAATCATTCGTGCGTGAACTGGGAGACAAATCTCAAGCAATCAGCTGTATATACAAAGTATTACAGAGTGTTAAGTGCTTCTTAACACGAACTGTGTTATTGGAGACACTAACAATGATATAAAAATGCGCTGTATAAAAAAGTACCGAAAATATAGCTCATTTCATTTATACTTCCTTGAGTTTTATATGTCTATTACGTAAATATATACAAAAAGAGAGATAACTGGGAAAGTTAGATTTATAATAATCACATGGCGTGCATTATGTGACGATTACAAATGTAAAAAAATATAGTTTATTATTTAAAGAAATATTACTATTCATGACCGTTAGTTAGCTCATACTCCATGAAACTGACCGAGTGAGGGTGAGTGAGTGAATATTAACGTCGCACTGTTCAGCTACACGAGGGCTTTTGGCGACTCACCATGTAATTTTGAACCATGGTCAAGTGACGAGGACGACACCTGAGTTGGCACCCCCTCTCCTAACTACCACACCACACCAACGGGAGGACGTTTCAGCTTTCAACAGACTTAACGTGCATCGCTGCCCGACACGGCGGGTCTTTAGTGGTACTGGGCTCGAACTCATGACATGCTGCCATGATCCGATTCCTTTACCACTGGGCTACCACAGCCCCCTCCCCCCATGAAACTGACAACTTAATTATCCAAGATTAAAATACCAAACTCTATCGACTAAGAATCAAGCAATTGTATAATAACACAAACTCTTATATACCTTGAATATAATGAAAGTAAACACTTTCTTAGAGTGAGCAACAAGAATAACAATTCACAGATGTGGAAAAAATAAATTCCTTACAACTCATATAAATGCATAATCTAATTTTATTGTATTTAAATTCAATCACAAAGTATTTCAACTTCAATTCAACGTCAGTTTTTACATTAAATAAACTGAGATATATCCCCTATTTTATAAGCATAAACTTAAATGATTTTATAATTCTTCTTTAGATTCTATTCCCGAATGATTCTGAAAAAAAAATCTTTCATACACAATACAATTTTGTTACTAAAAGTTTAACACAAATATTCGAAAATGATCATGCGCACTCCTGAAAGAAGCTAAGTAGATAGAATAGAATAAAATTAGAAAATAGGATTGAACTCGCAAGTTGTTACAAGCTTCAAAAAAGCTCATTAAAAAAAATCCTGATACATATTGTAACTTAAAAGCTGTGAAACTAGGAACTTAATGTAAAATGTTTATAGTTCGACCGTAAATTATACTCACCTACAAGCAACTGATCAATCAAAGGACGAAGTCAAAGTAGGTGTTTCGCCAATTTAAACAAACGCGTCAAAATAAAAAGGTAGTAGTTTGTAGGTAATATAGTGGACTACGAAGAATTTATATATATATATTTTCTTTTTTAAAAGATTTTAATTTTGTGTGTGTGCATCTGTGTATTGTGAAGAGAAATCTCTCTCTCTCTCGATGAATACAAAGTGTAATAAAAATGTGAGAAAAAGCTGAAGTTATCTAAAATTTTAATTGATAATTCTCTGAAATATACAAATATATATTTTGAGCTTATATATATATAATTAGTAGGCCTTTTTATTCAGCAACAGCTACATTGCTGGTAGAGTTGCTTCAATGAATGAATAACACAATGTGTAAGAAAATAATGCGCAATGACAAAAATGAAAGCATGTTTAATCAGGATTCTAAAATTATCTGATAAAAAAAATACCGCTTTTTGGAACTAATTTATTTCTAGGAGAAAGAAATGTCCAGGTATCATTTTTATTCTTGATTTTGGTTTAAAATTACGAGATTCATTGCCAAAAAAATTTATATTGCTCATGCATGGAGTTAATTTAAAATTCGCAGGTTTTATTTAAAAAAGTATTTCTCAATGTAAAAAAAAAATCGATCATTTTCCGTTAAGAACAAAGCGCTGTTAATTTTTTTAGGGGAAATGTAAATATGAATCACATTGCAATTATATTGCATATAATTTTCAAGACTGGTTTATTTCTTTAGAAACAAAATTGTACACAAATTAAAATAGATAAGTTTCACTATAAAAATTGACTTAAGAGACCTCACATCATTAATATCCGAGAAGTAAATAAATTTTAGCATACTTATTCTTGTTTTAAAAACAAACCGCTTCATGTATTATTATAATAATTTCACACTTCCTTTCAGAAATATTTATTCACAGTAAGTTACAATGTCCTTAAGATAATAGTTAATATTAACATAATATGGAAATTAGAAGCAGTTAATATAAATGTAATTTATTCCATCTGAGATAGAAAACAAAGAAAGCGTAACATTTTTTATACATTGAAACAATCATACACAGTGATACATTTTTTGAAAAATAAAGAAATTGTACCAGTTTTTATAAACGGAATAACACAATTATTAGAATTTATAGCGTTCACACGTTTTCGAAAAGCCAAATTATTTCCTGAAATTTTAGCACAATATATGCCTTACCTTAAAATAAATTATAAAGACAAGAACTTCTATAATAATGTTATAAGAAATATTGTTATTTTATTTCATTTGTAGCAGTTGAATGAGGCATCCTGCCAATTTCTTAGAAAATTTTAGGAACAAAATGACATAAGTTTTCAGTGGGATACAAGGAACTATTTTCCAGATGTAAATATTTTACTTTGACCATCTGGTTAGACGTGTTGAAGAGAGTCTACAGAATTTGCGTGACTGAAACTAAACTCTGCAGAATTATGTGAATAAATATTTAAAGGAAATAAAAGCGGGTACAGTTAATGGAAATAAATCCAGACAAATATGAATTCAAACGTTTGACTATTACAGTAATTAAGCAATGTTGAAACGTGAACTTTTATTTTTTTAAAAAAATCAGTAATTCTTTTTGGGAAAAATACAGTTCTGATAGATAAAATAGTTACATTTAAATGTTATTTTTAAACATATTTGTTCTCAAAGAGAAGATTTCAGAAAAAATAAATTTCAAAAATATTCTTCGAATGTTATTTTTAATTATTTGTTTCGCTGATATTCCAAGTGAGAGTATTATTTACGTTACACTATAAGGCAACACGAATACTACTGGCGACGGACCTCGTGATTTTGAGCCTTGGTCTGTGACAGCTGAGCTGGCACCCCCTCTCCAAACTACCACACCATGTCAACGGCAGTACATTGAGCCTAGACAGATATAATGTGCTTCGGCCTCCTCTACACGGCGGGTCTTTGGTGGCACCACGACTCAAACTCTCGACACTCCAGCCAAAATCTCATAACTGTAACAAATAGTTTACCACCGCTACTCATTAATACTTCGGATAGATAAATGATTTATTTTACATAAATAAGTTCCATGAATCGTATATCTATTAAGAATGTGGAATGACACTTAAGAAAAAAATAATGTACACACAAATTATATATATATATATATAAATTTAAAAGTTTACAAATGTTGTAATCCTAATGCTTTAATTAGGATAACGCTTTTATTTAACTGAATATTTCAGCAATATATTTCTAAAAATTATTGAGAAAAAATTCTTTACCTGCTGCACTTTCATCTATTTTCTATTGCAATTAGTTTTGTTAAAAAAAAAAATTGCAAGCATTTGAGCGGCATTTATTTTGTTATTTTTCAGAAGAGAATGCGATTAATTATAAATTAAACATTAATTTCGATTTAAAAAATAGCATGCATATATTTAAAACTTAAATCACAGAATATAAAGCTCTAATTTTTAAAAAAGAACACTATCAAACAATTACAATTTAAAAAAAAAAAAGATGATGACAGTATGTCAGATGTCTTATTTATAACTGTACATGGTAAAACGAAAAGTAATGATTAAAAAAAAAGAAAGAAAGAAAGAAAAAAGGTAATGCTAAAAAAAAGAAAGAAAAGAAAAGGAAAGGAAAAAATGACAGAACGAACAAAGAAGAACCTCCCATCTCTTTTCGAATAATTGTTTTCCAACGTAACTACTACATATTTGTTGTGATAATTTCTCCTTCAAACATCGGCCTTCACAGCAGGAAAACAATATTCCAGTAAAGCTAGGTTCCGTGTCTAGCGTGCGAGCTTTTACCTGACAGGGCTGTGGAGAAAAAAATTCGAAAAAGAAGCAAAAATTGCGTGACCACCCCAAGACTACGGAAGCAGGGGAAGATTGATTTGAGAAAAAAGAAAATAAGTTATGAAAAAATGCCCTCTCTCATACTGAAGCCAGTAGGGTCCATATATTTCAGCATTTCGATTACTTTCAACATTCCTTGGTCATATCACATATATACAGAAAGTTGGTGGCTTCCGGTGTTGTGTTCCTATCGTAACAACGTTCCTGTTCCAGAAAATACTGTATTTATTCTATTTGTAGATGGAACTATATAATTTTTGTTTCTTATTGGTATAATTTTATGTGAATCTTTTACAAAAATTTAAAAATAAACACAATATATATATACTATACGCAGATGTTACTTTGTAGTGTTATAACTGAACATGAAACAATAATATTGCGAATTAAAAAACTTTTATCCAATTATTTATAATTTTTTTCAAAGTATGATTAAAATATACAGAGGTATTATATGAATGAAAATAAAAAAAAAATTAGACAGAAAAATACCAGAGTTAATTTCTCCGTTAAACACACCCTAAATTATAGAAACTGCTTAAAATATATACAGAATTAGGTAATTTCAGATTTCTTATATTGTGAATTTATCAAGAAGTAAAAAGGATTCAGATATAAAGCCCTTTTTTATACGGTCGTATAGTGTTAGAGTAAACATGTTTCAGGATATGTACAGCAAATTTTTTTTAATTAGAAAAGTTTAAAATAAGCGGGTACAAACTTGATCCAATCCACTACGATATAATTTTTCAAACCAAAATAAACAAATTAGAATTTTTTACTTAAAAAGTAATTCGGCAAAATAATTTTATACATGAATAAATTTATATTAAATATTTCATTCAGAACGACGAATATGCGATCAAAATTATATTCTATCAATAATAGAGAACAGATCATTTTAGAAGAGACACATTAAAATTCCAAGTATTGTTAATTGTTTAAATACAAGCGTTCTACAAAGAATAATAAATTCTGCAAAAATAGCATTTAATGGTATTAAAAATTAATATATACTCTCAATTGCTGTAATGATATGCATTACTTCATTATTATGCACATTTTTTTTTAAAAAATATATCTCTAAAGCAGTGGTTCTTAAACTTTCGATTGCCACTGTTCCCCTTTATGTTTCGACCTGGACCCCCAAGTTTCTGAACACCCCTCTCTGACCCAACACAGCTGAATGATTTAAATGCTATAGTTATCGTATTGGCACGCCATGAATTTAGTTATCAATCTTTGCACATGTGTTTTTACTATTTTTTTTAAATATTAAGTTGTAATACTGACTATATAGTTGCAAACAATAAGAAAACTGAATTAATATTCGTAAAGCTGTTTTCGGTTAATGTTAAAGAATAGGACCCGAATTTGGAACATTTTTTCAGATATAAAAGAAATGAAAAATTAATATGATATTCTGGCTTCACTATCCTTTAGAGAGAGGCATTTATTTATCAGACTTCCCCCTTTTTAACCGAGTTGATTCATTTTTTCTGGTATAAAATGTGCTTCGCATTTTTTATCCTATACCGTAATGTTAAATGTGCTTTGCCTTCACTTATTAAAACAAAAAAGAAAATATTCACGGAATATTTTGAAATTTTTAAAAACACTATAGTGTTAACAGAGGTACGAGTTATAATATTGCAAATTTCCATGAAAATTGGGTCATTTTTCTGTCTAAAAATATGCCTCGCGTTTAGTTAGAGCTGTCGTACTTTTACCGAAGACAGCCTTAATCGAAATACATGTTTTGGTAGAGTTTTTCATTGGAGGAAATTTAGTGATCTAGTCTATGATGACACATCTTTTAGTTTTTCAAGATGCCTTTCAGAGTCTGTAAAAGAGGGAATTAAATGAGAGACTTTAACGGACATCCTAGAAACGCTTCTGGGGACCCCTAGGTGTTTACGGACCACAGGTTGAGAGCTCCTACTCTAAAGAAATGAAATGTCATAAAATTTGCGATTCAAGACACAGAATGACATAAAACTGTAAATCATATCAATAAAAAAAATTGATTGGCAATGTTTTTCCCTCATATTTGTGGATTCCATTCTTGTTGTCACTATTAAAAAGCCGTCAGTTATTTCTAAAGTGGCAGATGAACGTTACATATGTCGTGGCTCAAAGTCTTCACTGTGGTATAGTACGGATATTTTGTGAAAGAAGCTCAGGTGTCGTCTTCGTCACTCGACTATAGCCTAAAATTTGAGTTTTGTCATCATTATCCCTTGTTGTTTCGAAGAGAGACATTTAAACAATAAAACAATTAAAAATAATTGATCGAAAGAGAAAAAAAACACGCAGAAAAAGTTATAGCAAAAAAATCGAAGACCGCATTCTATAGTAAAACCAAATGTAAATAAAATCAAACATCTAAAGTAAATTTGGATTTGATACAAGAGATAAATGCTACTTTTGAAAACGAAACTGGAATTTCACAAGCAATCCAGAAAAGAAACATCCGTATTATTTTTTTGTTCAAATATCCCCTGTGCTGTTCATAGAAATAGAATTTGGTGTCAGTAAACTCCCATTTATAAAAAGTAATCCACTTTCCACAAACGTTTCCATTGCACGAACCGAATAAACACATAAAAGACTTTTCGAAAACGACAATTTTTTTTCAGAGCAAATTGACATCCACTGAAAACATACTTTTCGCATCTTTTTATTTGATACTTTAGCGTATTGTATTTGCTTTTAAGCAATGATATAAAGTCTCCGTAAGGATATATAACTTCGGCTTATTTTTATTTATATTCCCCGCACAGAAGAATACAATGGAACTTCTCAAATAACATGCGTCATATACCAAACATGTCAAAATGGCGTCGGTCACCCTTTTTTTCTATTCTATAATATTATACATACGAACGGAATAACCCAGATCATGGGATTCGGAATTTTATTTATTCACTGCATTCGTATCCGAATTTTTCCCCAGTTCCTCTCTCGAGGGGTCTGGAACAAGGTTGACAACTTGAGGTGAAAAAATCATCTACTTTATTTCGAGGGACTGTGTAGGAAGTGGTAGAAATGCACTTAGATTGAACATTTCTATTGGAAATACCCCAAAATATTTGTTTAGTTTATTTAGGTCAAATTAAGTTATGAAATAAGAAAAGATAGTTTTATTTTTAGGTATCAAAATTATATGTAAATTTCTGTCTAATAGTTCCGAACAATAAAAAAAGGTTGATTCTTTTTTTTTCCAGCAGTAATTAATCCCTTTAAAGGCTTGCAGTAAAAGTTATAAATTAATGAAGCCATATTAATCATCAGAATTTAGCTTATAAATTTTTTATTATGCCCGAAAACTTTAATTACACATAAGTAGCACACACACACACACACACACATTTGTTTCCTTTAAAAAAATGTCAGAAAGTAATTATTTCACTGATTTTGCACTCTAGTACAACTTGTTAAGAGTTTTATTTTATTTATTTTTTTTTATAATCTTCATACAGGATGATATATTTTCATTAATTTCGCATTTATATCACGTTTATATAAGTGTTATTACATTTTCTAACTAACTTATTTTGACGTAGAATGGAGATTCGAGTACTGAATAATTTATTAGTTTGTGTTGCATATCAGGATTCTAAGATTTTTATGATTTTTAGTAACTAAAGAATTCTCATGCAAAAAGAGTACGAATACTCAAAGAAATTTGATTTCCAAATTATCTATATTTGTTATGTATACGAAAATCAATATATATATATATGTGTGTGTGTGTGTGTATATATATATATGTAGTGAGATGAATATATTATTAGAATTAAATATAACATCATTTTATTACTGATTAGGCAATTGACAAGGGAATGCATTTGAATCAACATTGCACACATTTTAACTTATGACGCTTGTGAACATGTTAAGATAAAACAATGCTATATTTCTTTTAAAGAATAATTAATCAATAAAGTAAGTTACATAAAAACTTATATTTTTTTTCATTTGTATTAATGCGTAATGGGATTTTCATTTCCCATTTTCTTATTCTAATTTAGTTTGTAACAAAGAATATTTATTTTATCAAATATATTACTTTTTCATTGAAAAGAAATTAGTAGTCCTCAATAAGATACTATAGAGAAGCATTTTGCATTTAAAACACACGTCGAAATCTTATTATTTCGATGAATCTGTTAAAATGCTAAAGCAATGAATTAGAGGAAAAGCTTTAGAATTTATACAAAACTGGAATCTTATACTTTTTAAATAAAGAATTCCATGCCACTTTTGTTGTCAGTCAAGGTTGTTGAGTTAGGTGTTTGAGAACCGAATTCATAAAAATCATCATAAGAAATAATACAGAAACTAGAAATAACCACATATAAAATCGAATCTCAGTTCAAACTATGCATGCTACATGACGTGAAGGTTCTTCGAATGAAGAACGAATTCTGTAGTCGAATTTCTTATCTAACTTCCAGTTTAAAATCCCCTCCAATAAGCACAGAAAACCATCAAATTACAGTAAACTGTCAAATTTAGTGCCAAACGGGAAGCAAACATCTTTCTCTAAGCTTCCACTCAACCTCTAAGTTAGAAATTTTAATTTGCCAGCGGCCCCTCCATCGTTACATCGGGGGGAAATATCTCCCAAAAGAAGAGCAAGAGAAGGAGAGAGACAGTAGGAAGATGCACGAGTGACAAGAATAGATGCCGAGGAACACCAGTTCTTTTTGTTTGTGTTAGAGCCTGCCCTCGCTTTATGGAAAAAGCGGTTTCTTTCATTGAATGTCGAGAGGTCCTGACCCAACCACGGCTGGATTCGTCAAAAAGGAACAATGTTTATTTTTGTATCACGCAAGGGTTTCGATTTTAAAGGCGATCAGCTCTCCTCTATCGAGTTTTTCTTTGAACATTGCTGTTCAAGCTAGTACATAAAGTTAGGGAGGTTTATTTTGTTTTCCTTGCAGGTTACGGACCTTAGGATGAAGTGTTTCTTTTGATATTGTATTCTGTGAAAAAGATACAAAGTCTCAGGAAGGGAATTCAATAGAGAGAAAAAGTTTAGTTTTATTGGGTTTTCTTCATTTCTGAGGTAAATAAGTTGCAAATACCATTGCAATAAAAACAAGTAATATAAAAATTAAATAAATCAATTCCAACTAAAATCAACAAAGAAAAGTTTTATTTTAGTTACTTTTTATTGTATGGTTACCATTAATATAAATATGTATATACATATGGCAGAATCACAATGTTAAGTGACAAAATAAAGAAAGTAATTTTCCTTGCAATTTTACATTTTGCTTTCTATATAGGGTGTTGGACTATTTTGTATATATATATATATATATATATATATATATATATATATATATATATTGTTTGTTACTATTTATTCATTCATTAAGATATCCTACTACGTTCGGAACCGTGATTTTAAAAAAGCGCATAAATGGATAATTTTCATGATATTTAGTGTCACTTAGATTAGAATGCATGTATGAAATTGTTTTAAGGACATTTTTACAAAAAAATTATTTAAATACAATATTTCGGCAAAAAATTAACTTACAATAATCTTTTTTCAAAATGCTCCTATTATAATAAAATTTTGCCTGTATTTCGCTCAGACCTCTGTACAGAGGCTCAACTAGAATTTTTGAAATGTATAACTTAGGTTTATTCATGTTTTACGACAACAGAGGGAAGAAATTTTAAGAAAAAAACGCCGATAATTATTTCAAATGGCCGTAACTGAAAATAATGCAAATTTTTCAAAAATCATAGTTGAGCCTCTGTACAGAGGTCTGAGCTATATACAGGCAAAACATTATAAAAAAGGAAGCATTTTTCACAAAAGGAGAACATTTTGAAAAAAGGTTATTCTAAGTTAATTTTTTTGCCGAAATATTGTATTTAAATAATTTCTTTTGCAAAAATGTCCTTAAAGCAATTTTATACATGTATTCTAATTTAAGAGACACTGAACATCATGAAAATTATCCATTTTTGCACCTTTTTAAAATGACAGTTCCGAACGTAGTCGGATACCTTAAATTTCATTATTCTAATAAAATAATATAGTAAAAAAGAAATCACAATCTCTGAAATTAGGCCAACCCAGGTGGGATTCGAACCCACGACCTTCCAACTCACTATCCACTGTGCTGCAAAGACACAACGAACGATTTTACTTTCGAAATACGCTGTTGGGCTATATTAAAAAAGGAATTACCCTATATATTCTGATAATTAGAAACTATATAATTGATATCATGTAGCTTCTCAACGTATTTTTTATACAAAAGAATAGGAAAATAATGATCTAATGTATTTCCACAACGAATATTTTCAGTTTCTTGGTTCAGATTATTTTGAAGAAATATTAATTTCTAAAAACAAGAATTTAAGTTTCTTGTGTTCCAATTCTTATTCTTAGTATGTTTCATGTATAGAAAATAATTTACTCAATCCATTATTTGTAAAATAGTTTATCAGAAAATCTAATGAACTAGAATTGTTTGTATAAAAATTCCTCTAGAAATTACTCCCTTATTGCATAATACCATTTTTACAGAATTCAAAGCTATCATTTATTATTAAAATGTTTAATAATAATAAAAAATGGAATATTTTATACGTTTTTGTATTCGTTATAAAGTTTCAATGAATAAAAACATGTTTTTCAAAAAAAAAAATTATTTTCAAATTTACAAAAGAAACTGCTTAGTTACACGGATTTTTTTCCTTCAAATCGGAATGGTATTTTGAATTTTGATTTATTTTTTTAATGTTCTTTTAGAAAGAAATTGACAAAAAAGTTATAGCTGGATCTTTCGAGCATAAATGTTAACATTTCAAATGATTTCAAAAACATTTGTCTAATTAATTGGAACAACATATGAAATGAGTTTTCAGAATGAAACATCACCTAAAAAAATCTTTCTCAAATATTTTTCTTCGCGAAGTTACTTTAAAAGGATATTTGACATATGTATGAGTTAAACTCTTTTAAATACAATCACTGCATATCGATTCAAAATAGTATAAAAAAAATTGTCAGGCACAAGAAAGTAGAATTTTAGAAAAATGGAATATAAACAAAATAAAACAAAAAATAATTACATTTTTTTAAAGCATTTTAACTAGAATTTTGTTTTTATTTACTTTTTGATAATTTACAAAAATTATCTCCCAATTCTATTTTTGTTTCCTCAGAGTACCAATTATCGTATTTAAAAAATTTTCTTCGCATTAAATGAATACGCAAGGGGATCAAAACACACTCTTTTGCAAAAAGGTTCCAAAATGCTTCAATAAACATTTTTATTTTTATTTTCATAAAATATTAATTGCAAGGACATGAACAACTTCTGGCTTTCGTTCTTCAAGTACCATTACAGCATCAAGAGTTGAAACAGCTAAGTAGATATGAGGTATTTAACGAAAAGACGGGCAGGGCTTAATATATAACTTTTAATTGTAAATATCGAGGATGATCCCCTTATTAGACGCGTGTCAGAGCCATGAGCATAAAATTGAGCGATACCACTCCTCTTCAGAGATACGAGGTTGAGCAGTAATTAGGCTTTTTAATTAGCGTAATTGGGAAGACCACGAAGACTCTTAATGAGCCCAAGGGGGTTACTGTGACAAGCAATCGACTGTATTAAGTTAAACATCAAAACACTCTCAACGGGGATAAGTGCATGGGACACTTATCGAACATACATGCGGTTTAAAAAAAAACTGTATTTGAAAATGTTACGATAAGTATTAAAAGAAATTATCAGCATGGGAGTTTGGTACGGCTGGAAATATATCGAACAGAGTTTAACGCAATTTGTCAATTTAATTCGGTTAAAGGTGATGTTAGTTAAAGGTTGAATGAATTACAGCTGTTTTAATAATTACGTAATCGGGACATTAATTTGAATTTTATTAGACTGGATGATTAATTGGTGGTTTCATAAAATGTTAATACTCTCGAACGTATGATTCAGCGTAAAATGAAAAGGGTAAATAAGCAACTTTTAATGCTGCCATTCTTTCGTCATTAATTTTGACATTACAGTTCAGTAGAAGTTTAATAATGAATGATTATCTCGAATAAATGGATGAATATCGACCTTTATTAGAAAAAAACCTCGTAAATTCTCGTTTAATGACGATGCATACTGAAATGATGAATTTATATTTACACATTTTGTTCTTGCCCAAGTGCGATATAAGATTCTGCAATATTATTTTTTAGTAACCAGGGGATAAAAAACAAAAGTGATTTGCTAAGGTATTTTCTCTTCTTCCGAGGTGATTGACTTTTACGTTTTTATGTCGTTATTTTAAAGCTTATTAATGTTTCTGAATCTTCTTTTGTTTTACTTCTATAATTACCAAAAGTGGAGGCACTTCACTTTTTTTTTATAAAAAAATATAGTAGACACAAAATAAACAGTAATTTTTACATAAATGGCCGGAAGTTGACTTTTTGAAGCGATAACTTCTTTAGGCGCGTTTTGCTGGAGAGTGAACCTGAATGATGCGATTTAAAAGGCCAAGCATTGTTAAGTTCAAGTTTGTAACGCTCGTAACAATACTACTGAATGGTAACAATATTGCTGAATCATTTGGGTTTAATGATTCATGTATTGGAGAAATTTGTGCAGCAAAATATAGAGCAGAAAATGGACAAATAATTCTAATTTGGTTAGTATTAATATTTTACCAAATCAAAGTGTAGAGAAAATTATTGAATTCATTCACAAAAGTTTAGTTGCTTACACTGTAAGGCCAGATCAACTCTTCTGAGCAAATTGCCTATTATTTTAAGTGGGAATTTTAAAGTAGATTTTTCAAAAGACAAATCAAAGCCTTTAGTAGAATTTTTAAAATAAAAATTCAATTTAATTATGTCATATGTTCCAAATGAAAGTACGATAAAGTACAGAACAACGCCTGACGGAGTTTTTTTAGATATATAAATAATTTTGAATCTAGAGTATTTATAACCTATTCCAGCTACCATAAACCTATTTATTGTTTCTTTCTTAGAATATAATTAATTCACAAATATGATTGTATATTTCGAAAAAATAATATTTTATGAGTACAGACATATGAATAAATAATTTTGTATGACAATACTAATATCCCCTTATTTTTTATTCACCTAACTAATCCTTGAAATAACATTACAAAATTTGAAGTTATCACTTCTATCGTGTGGTCATAAGCACACACCTTTTTTTTTCATTATTTTATCCAACAAAATTGCAGACTAAATCATTTTTTTTTAAATATGCTTTATTAGCAAATCATATTAGATTGATATAGTTTTTGAACTTAAGGTAGAAAATACTGGTAACGACATCTATTTTTACAATTCTATGATTTTATTGAACGTTTCCTGTTTTATTTCATTTTTTTTTTGTTGCTGAATACTGCCTAATTTAGTAATTATTTTTTGTTTTAAGGCAGTTTTGTTTTAATAGTTTAAAATCATAGATTTAGACAAAAATTAATCGAAAGTTTTAGGGGATTTAATTTTGTAGATTAGTTCATTAGCTTTATAAAAATAGCAAGTTTTTTCTTTTACTGGTGCAAAAACTGCACTTGTTTTAATAAGAGCGGATGCCACTTCCCGTATGTTACTGCGAATTTAAAACATGTTTTATATTTTATGCACAAAATGTGTTTTACCATAAATAAAGTTATGAAGGAAATTAACTGAAATTTTTACTATGTTGTGTAATATTATAATTGTTTTAACCTACTTTCTTATAAATCACTATATTATTACAAAACGTTTACAACTACTTGTATAAATATAACACGTGTTTTTTTCAAGCAATTTAAAATAGTGACTAAGATAAAATAATATCATTACTGTAAAAGTTTAAATATCTTTTATCTTTTATTGAATTTCACAAATGAATGATAATGTAAACATATTAATGATGAAAAATTGAAAATTCGTTCTTAAATCCTTTGTTTAAAATGATCCGGCGGCAGTAATTTTTTTATAAATTTTCACCAGTTTTTTTTATTTTGATATTTAAAAATTGTTTTCTGTACAATTTTAGCTTTTTTCTAATATTATTTAATAAATTAATTTGAAAATAAGAAAATATAATCATACCTGATTTTTTTTTAAAAAAAATTATCGCTCGTAGTCAGGTACCTTAATTGTTCTATATAATTGTTCAGCGAACGTAAAAAGTTTTGACAAATCAAAGATTCACGACTTCCATAAAAAAATTATGTTTTTTATAGCTAGAATATTTACACAAGAAATGTTAAGCTCAAGCGAAAAAGAAATTGTAGGCCTTCAAAAACATTCCAGAGAAGATGCCTGAATTATTAGAATAATTGTCTCAGTTTCGTCTTATTAATCAAGAAATGTTTATAAGTGTTTGCCTTATTTTGCTGTGTCTTGATAGTAAGAAAAATGGCATGTATTCGGAAGGAAACTTCCGATTTTGATTTATGCTTTAGCTTAAATATTTTTATCTTCAAACTTTACCTTCTACTTCTGTTCTTCGAAAGGCTTTCTTCTAAGAAATACTTTGAATTTAAATACTTTTAAGAAAGAAAAAAGTATATAATAGTGCAAGATTATAAAGGGTTCAACAAATTATTAATAAAGATTTCACTACGGAGGAGAAACTTAATGCAACTTTAAGTTTGTCACTTTTCCCCCAAAAAATTCTTCATTAAAAGAACGAAAACATTTTCCAAAATCTAGTTGATAGCCTTTATCCCTGTTCTGAATACATGCCAAATCATGTTTGAGAGATATAAAAAAACGAATTTAATAATTTGAATTAGAATTCATTGTAGCTATACTTTTAGCTCTGTCTCTCTCTGTTTCGACTTTAATTTTAATTACAATTGTAACCCAAGTTATGGCATTTTAATAAATCTAAGTTATCATATAACTTCCTTGGTAATGCTACTCATTGGTTTTCAGTCCTAACTATCAAGAAAATTTACCCAAACTGTCACTCACGATGCCTTCTTTTTTAAAAAAGAATTATTCCGCCCCTAGTACAGATGGAAAATTTTACTTCCAATCATACCAGACATCTTTTCCTTCCGCTAAGCTTAATCTAAGCAAATGCAAACATAAATTGATAAAACGATAAAAGATAAAACAATTGATAAATCAACACAAACCTGGTATTTATTTCATAAACCTAACTTTAAAATACATTATGTGCATGTTTTATGAAATGGTCATTATAAATTCTTTGAATAGAATTATTTGATAGATTAATCCCAAAATAGTAAACAATAATATTAAATTTGTAGCGCAATTAAAAACAAGAATTCTACACACTTCAAAAAAAAAAAGAAAAATCCTACTTTCATCCAGACTTTGGTTATATCTTTTGTTTCAGTTTCCGTTTTCTCCCCTCCCCCTTTTTTTTCTTCTTTTGTTTCAATCATTAATCAAAAGAAATGCTTTATTTTTAAAGAAGAAAAAAACCCATAGACTTCCCTCCCTTAAATATTCGAATCATTTTACAAACAAATTCCACAAGAATTCCTCGAGAAAAAAAAGAAGAAAGAATTCAGCAGGATCTACAAGAGAAACTCCATCCACCCCCAATTTAAGTAGAAAACAACTGCTTATCATACTAGAATGCCCGAGGAAGATATTCTCGGTCGTTTTCTTAAGTTCGTATCGAAATACCGAGGAAGGTAGGAGAAGAATGAAATGGCATTTCCCCCTTATGGTATTCATGATGGGGATCGACTTCCAGTTTATGTCCCTCGCAGGAAATGCCGGCATTAACGCGAAAGCACGAACTCCGAGGCATAATGTTTTGCAATGCGAATCGTTTATGAAAATAAATACGGTGATTTTGAGCTGTTTAGAATGCATCCGTGGCAAAGAAGAAACAAAATGCAATTTTGAATCGAATTCGAGGTAATTATTTTTTCTAAAATGATGGCTTTTACGATTGGCACATTGGGACTATTTAATTTTATTTGTTACCCTTAAAGAAGTGAATGCAGTTTAATTAATATTGATTTACTCAATCCATGAAATTCCCAGTGAAAAATAAGTTAAAATCAATTTCAGTTGCTTGCTCTACTTATGTGAAGGTCCTGGAATCAAATATTTTTGTGAATCATAAAATGAATTTAGAATTTTTGCTTTCGTACGAGATATTTTATCGTTTTATTTTCTAAATGAAATACCCTGGATTGCTTAAAGTAGAAGTGGGAATTAAGTCGATCGTGATTGACAGAGGATCGCCAAGACATTTTGGGGTGACCGCTTAAAGATTAGCAGTAAGATATTATATATTGAAATATTCAAGATCGACTGACAGTATGCAGGTTAACTCTTCTACTGACTAACTACAAGAGCTAACTTTAGATGAAAATGTTTTATTTTTTACTGTATTTTGAATTGTTTAATAATAAACGCATTTTGATATTATTATATTTGTGCCTATTATTATTATGTTTGTATCTTGCGTTTTGCTTTAAACACTGCCTTAAAAGTGTAAAAAAAATTTTTATTGTAGTGTTATGTATATAAGTACACATTCCGTATTTATTATTAAGTTATAATAAATATTGTAGACCTTTTTCTTAACTCACCACACTTACGCCTTTGGGTGGACTGCAACATCTTGAAAAATTAGAAGCAGCCCTTACCCTGTAAAAGTTTGCTCATTCCTGGCTTAAAGAATGTTGCTGTTAGGATTCAGACTTAATATATATTTTGATTTTTTCTTCAATTCATTAGAAAATAAGCGAATTTGAGATACGACATTATATAAATATTTGTGTATTTCCAAAATGTAAAGGTAATCGATAGTTTTTCATGAAATGTTAAGATTTTATATACATTTAAGCAAACGGATATGGATTAAAACACATACTAGTAAAATCATTCGATATTGAGTAAATGAAAAGGAACTTTCCTGAACTAAATTTGGAGGTACTGGATATTACCACTAGCAATGGTTAAAATTAGATGACCTCACAAATCCATTGTTAATCACAAATCCCTATGAAATCCGTATGTAGACATAATCCTAATTACAATCACGAATCTATTAATTTGATTTATCCAATATAGGTCTATAATAGAGTTGGTGATGAGATTGAATAGAGAGTAACATGTTTCAAACAGAAAGGACCGCCCCAAACTACTTGAAACATAAAAAAGTTTTAACTAAAACATGAATAAAAATTCATAACACAAATTTACACTTTAAAATTCTCATTTACTAATAGAAAAGAGTCTTTAACGAGACTTCACTACAGAAAAAAATTCTCAGTAAAAGTCAAGTTTATTTTTAAACTTTTCTAGAGAAGTAAGTACGGGAATAGTAAATTTTAATTTGGTTTCTAAAGGTTACATTTACAGGTTATTGTGTCATGAGTAAGATGGAAACTATAATCTGGAACTCTTTTAAGTGACTCTAGAAGTACAATATGGCATTATTCCAGGTGAGCTTTTTGTCTATTTTATTTCTGTGAATTCTCACTCGTTCAATCTTACACCATCTTGCTGTCATTCACGGTTTTTGCTTCCGTTCTAAGACTTTTTATTCTATTCTAGGTTCAAAACACAATGATTACAACAACATTTGTATCAATAGCCTTTTACACTCTATAAAATATTTTCTAGTAGACTTTATTAAGATATAAAGAGAATATTTTCATGGATATATATAAGAAATCAATCCTTTGGAATATTTTATCAATGAATGTATATATTGGCATCAGTTTTTGGTGTGCATTGCTTTATTTTTTATAGTGACACATCTGTATTTGTTAAAATCAATTAATGTGGTGAAACTAAGAGATAAGAATGCATAAAGAAAAATTATTCTAAACAACATTCAAAAAGAGAATATACTTAAACAATAACTACTTATACAAACTAAGAATAATTCCAAGGCAATTCAAATGAATTAAATATAAATATATATTGTATGTTGGTTCAAAAATTTAAACAATGCTTAAAAAGCGTAGAGAATAAAATACAGATCTTGTGTGTTGTTGTGTTTAGCACAGTTAAGTATATAAATTCGTTTCTTGAAGCCGTTTTAACCTGAAAATCCTCTGAGAATGTCAAACGATATAATTTACACTGTTCAAATTATTTTCAGTATAACTTAAATACAAAAGATTTTTGTTAGAAATTAATATCAGCTTGAATGAAAGTAAACTTTAAATTTCGAAGCAATCCGAATTTTAAAATACTAACTGACAGTTTTTAGTGGAAGTATAGATAAAGGAATACTAAATTATGAATCATTGAGTAGAATGCTGTCATCATGTTTAATTTTCAATTCGTGGTTAAGAAAATTGCTATATGTTATTGTAGATGTGAAATTTATCACAAATCCAATAAAACGAATGAACAGGTAAAACTGCTGGCCATTCAGAAAGAATAAGACAAAAATTATCATCGATTCGAAAAAATAAGAGATTACTTGGTTCTTCCTGGCATTTTTCCATAACGAAAGATAACATTTTAAAGAAAAGCGTACTTACAGTGGAATGCAATCAAATCGATGGCAACTTAAAGCGTTGTAAGACTTTTCTAAAACATATTTCACGCATCATTTAAGATTTATCCTCAATATATAAAATAAATCAACTTATTTATAAATTGATATATACATCCTTTGATCTTACATTTTAATACACTTTATTATATCTAACGCTCATGCAAATTTTTTATTGCCGCTTTTGAAATTGCCAACACCACTGATGAATTTATTATTTATCTATATAGGAAAAAAAATTACTAATACAATAAATTTTAAAGCAAAGCTCAAAAAGGATTTGAAATTCATTTTTTATTTTCATCTAACTAATAATATTTTTATATATATATTCTTAATTAAAAATTTTAATTTTTCTATTTATTTTTTATCCTTAAATTGATTAAAATGTCTATGCGTTGATAATTTGCCATATTTATCGTTCAAAGTTTCATAAAATAGTTATGATGACAGAATGATTCACAAAATCTACAATAATGGTAACTATTGTATTTAATTACAAAAAACTTTGCTTTTTACTCTCACATCACTTTGCAATGATAAACATACTAATTGATTTTTATTTCTTACAAATTTTTATAAACTATGCAAGTTTAAATTGAAAACAAGGCTACTTTTAAATAAACTTTTTCCAATTTCAGATGCAGATTTAATTAATCTAAAGAATTTACGCAGAATTATTTGTGTTAAGAGGAAACAGTACGATTCAATTGACAAAAATCGTCAAAAAATCAAATCTAATTTTTTTAGCCTAGATTATTTTTTATATACTTTTCTATACTCTCAAAAAAGTTGAAAGCTCTAAGTTTAAAAAACGCTGAGTTCTAATAACTTTTACGTTCGAGTTTGTTTACAGCCCAATGGCAAATCAAAACTTTAAACTGACTCAGAAAGATAAAATAACTAGGTTGACTTCATTTAAAATGCTATCTTTTTTTCTATTGGGCCTAATATTTGGAAATTTTTTTTACTTGTTGCTAATAGTACATGAAATAAAAGTTGGTATGCATTTTTTCAATCAAAGCGATACTTATTTTTTAAAAAAATAATTGAATTTAGAATTTACACATTTTTAAGGAATTTTCATTAAGCATTCATAAAAAGAAGTATTGTACAAATACCAATCATGTTATCGCAAAACACACACCAACTTTTGCTATACATAGTTTGACGTACCTGTAAATAGAAACAGACTTAGTTTTAAAAAAGGTCTTTATTTGATCAAAGTTAGACATCTGACGCAAGATGCAGAGAGAGAAAAAGAACGCCACCGAATAATCTTAAGTGGGTTAAAAACTTAAAACACCGATCGCGGCGTTCACATGAGTGTTCTTGAAAGTTAATGCTGACATATAGGGCTATTAAATATAACGATCTGGAATTAGATATGTTTATTGGCTAGGCCATATGTTCGGAAGAAATAAATGGGCCATTAGTTTAATACTTGAAGAGGTGAGGAGGTAATATAAAAGTGAATTACTAGATAGGGAATTTAATTTTTAATCTAATTTAATTATCCTTACATATATGTATGTCAATTTTTGTAGGAGAAGTAGCATTTTAAAATCACTTCATAATTTTTAAATTTTTTCCTTAAAAAATTAAATCGTTAGATTTTAAGAAATTTTGAGCACAAAATCTGTTTCAACTAATACATAGACATAGGGGACAACCAAAAAAAATTTTGAAAATCGTTAAATTAAAAAATTTTGTGTAAATCGTATCGTATCCCCTTAAGATAAAATAATTTTAAAAGACAATAAATAAAATTCAATATTAAAGGTATTTGACCTTTAAAAAAAACAGTGGAACGAATGACAAACTTTTTTATTCATATTAATTACGCGCGCGTCACTAAGCCTTATCAGCATTCTAAATTTTCCTGTGGAATAAAATATAGCTTTATTTTAGCTTGAGTGAGTGTTTATCAACGTTACACTCCAAAGCAACACGACGTCTATTGGTAACGAACCTCGTTACTCTGAACTACGGTCAAGTGACGAGGACACCTGACTACCCTGACCGAGCTGCCACCTCTTTTTCAAATTACCACACCACGCTCACGGGAGGACTTTGAACCTCGATAGATTTAACGTGCATCAGCCCCTGTACATGACGGGTCTTCAGTGGAACAAGGGCTTGAACTCTTTATTTTAACATTGCGGTCCTTGTTAAAAAAAACAAACTATTAAACCAAAAAATCCATTAAGGTATCCGACTAGGTTCGGAGATAAATTTTTCAAAAATTGATTTTCTGAATATTATTATTGTTTTAAAGGACATAAATAGGCTTAAAAAGTCATAACTATTAAATAACTAACATGTATCGCCCTTCTTTTAGAAAAAAAATTATTTTTAGGAAAATTTAGCAAAATTTTTTAAGTTAAGAAAAACGTGATAAATAAAATTAAATTGCACATTATGCAATTTTAACGTCATTGATATACTTCATATTCCCTCTGAAGTGTCAAAAACCGCAGGATAAAAAATATTTTGAGAAATAAATATTTTATTAGCATTTAAATTTGATGGTCATCATTTTTCGTCAAAGTTACTGCATGTTCTAAGCTAAAAATGGTTGTAAAATGTGATTAAATGTAGCTGTCTTAAAAGATGGGGTTGGTTACACTCTGAAGGGCCCCCACACACATAGCATGTATGTTATAAATTTCATTGCATTCGATTGGATTATTTAGAAGATATCCCGTTTTCCGTGCACAAATTATCATAAAAAGTTCATTCTTCAAAAAACGAATTAAAAAAAAATTATTAGTTAGATAAAGTAAATGCTCTATAAAAAAAACTTAAAAAACTTTCTAGTTTTATGTATTAGCCCTTCTTCCTCAATAATTAGTTTCTTTTTTCCCTAATGACCCAAACAACACCAAACATCAAACACCTAAAAAGCACTTTTTCAACCTAGTCGGATACCTTAAATAAACCAACAAAAAAAATCTAAATTCAAATGAGGGAAAGAAAGAAGCAAAATCTCAGATTATTTGTATACTTAAAAATGGAAAAAATATTTTAACTGTGGTAACAAACTTACTAATAAACAATAGATTTAATAAAATCTCTTAACATAACAAAATAATTGCTCAATAGTTCGACAAAATAATCCCTAAATCAATAAGAAAAATACACTATCCTATTTGTGAAAGAGTTATATTTTGTAAATATAATGGACACCCTGCAAATAGAACGAAATAAACATAGGTTTAGCTATCTGATAGCGAACCACTAATCTTCATATAATAAGAGTCATTACAAAATTATTAAAATGCACAGTTTTTCTCTTTAAATTACAGTTTTTAAGAAATGAAAAGTATATGAAGCGCATAATTATTGAGTTAATGCTTCGGGAAGCACATCTGGAGAGTCTGCTCTTCCGAGTCGTTGCACTTCGGGTGCAAAAGCGAAAGTCACCAAGAAAACACCTGTCAAATGACACGTGACACAGGTCACGTAGACTTCAATTTAAACATGGTATCACGCACGATACCATCTTGTAAATTGCCATTTCATTCTTTAATTTGTATTTTACGAGAGCTGCCGTTTGCACGTGTGAGTGATTGCAGTGCTTTTTTAAAATTAAATGAGCCCTTTACAGTTGTTCACTGTCGGTGATTAGTATTGTTTATGTTCAGTTTGAAGATTCTCCGTTTCGAATTGTAATGCTTTCAAAAGGTTGATTTGTGTTTGTAGGTGTAGATGAGAGTGTAATTTTCTTTAACAATGTTGCAGGATAAGAGATAGGTGTTATATTGTTCTTCGATTTTGGAAAAATATTTAGTATTGATATAAGATATAGATTGGGAAGCTGATAAAGTTATATAGATCGTAATTTTAAACTTAAGTGCTTATTATGACCGAATTTAAAATCAACCAAAACGAATAATGATTTTAATTTAAAGGTAAAGCATTGAGATATGTGATATTTGAGCGAATACCAGATATTTGTAAAAATGAAGCAGTAAAAAGGGATAAAACATTTAGCAGATATTATATTAGATCTTAAAAAGAAAGAACTAAAATCAACGATTGTAAAATTTCCCAAGTGATTGAAGAAAGAAAAAAAAAAAGATTGCCAATTAAAGTTGCATTTTCTTTTGATTAAATCAAATATATTTCATTTGAAAAGAAGAAAGGTGTTAAAATTTCACACTTTGGTTAAATATTTTTTAAATTTCTAATGGGGCTATGGATTTTTATTTGTTGTGTTTTACCATTGCAGACCTACATTCCATAAGAGCTGCTACCTCTTGTTAATGTGGCACCATATCGGTGGAATAACAATCGCCGCAGGTAGTTTTGACGCCAAGTTTCCTACCCAGGAGGGGGGCATCTGAGCTCTTAACGATGTGAAACCGAACACAGAAATTTAATTTTGCCGAGAGCATCCAAGCCAAATAGGCACTCAAGGGATCTTTTAGATGTTGAATACTCATGCGACATGGACGTGGTCGATTTTCTGCATCACGAAAATCCACCGACTTGGGGTGGGATCGAACCCATAACCTTGGGCGAACAAGACCAATGACAAACCAACTACGACACCTAGATGGGCCTTGGTTAAATATAATGTTATACATTTAATTAAGTTATCCGACTACGTTCGGAACCGTGATTTTGCAAAAGCGTATAAGCGGATAATATTTATAATATTTAGTGTCACTTAGATTATAAAATGTATATAAAATTGTTTTAAGAATAGTATTACAATAAAAAATTATTTAATTACTATATTTTGACAAAAAATTAATTTAGAATAACCTTTTTTAAAGACTTCCCCAGAGAGTCTGAACTAAGATTTTTGAAATATATAACTTAGAAGTGGGTTTATCCATGTTTTACGACAACAGAGGAGAGACATTTTAAGAAAAAAAGGCCGATAATTATTTCAATGGGTTGTAACTCTGAAAAGAATGTGAAATTTTCAAAACTCTTAGTTCAGACTCTCTGGAGAAGTCTTTACTTTATATAAGTATATATATATATATATATATAAAACATTATTATTTTAGACGCAATTTTTATAAAAGGAGAACATTTTGAAAAAAGTTATTCTAGTTAATTTTTTGCCAAAATATTGTATTTAAATAAATTTTTTTTGTCAAAATGTCCTTAAAATAATTTTATACATGCATTCTAATCTAAATGATTCTAAATATACTGAAAGTTATCCATTTACGCGCTTTTTGTAAAATCACGGTTCCGAACGTAGTCGGATACCTTAATGGATGAGAGATAGAGAGCTATATTAACGTCGCACTGTAAAGGTCATGTCAGGTCATGAAGAAATAACATTAAACAAAAAATATCCTGTAAGTAAAT
Source organism: Trichonephila inaurata madagascariensis (assembly GCA_019973955.1). NCBI lineage: Eukaryota > Metazoa > Arthropoda > Arachnida > Araneae > Nephilidae > Trichonephila > Trichonephila inaurata. The sequence goes on from BMAV01006275.1 coordinate 308,685, forward strand.
GATTACGTTTTCTTTCAAAATGTTTGCTTTTTTGCTTAGCACAGGAAGAATAAGAGAAAACATCACACAACTTTATGTTTAAACAACTTATAATTTAAGTTTTAAATTTCGATGTGAATTTTAATCAAATACTTTGAGAGGCATTAGTTTATCATTATCTCTTATCTGCTTGAATATCATACGCGATTTAGTACATTTTCGAACTGTGTAATATTGTTCTGCAATTGGCCATTTACGGATATTCTGACGTTCAATTTCAATGCGTGCTAAAGCATCATTTATTATTTGACTAAGCGATGGTTACTATGGTAACATAGGTAAAGCTTCATTTATCCAAGGGATTGGTCATTTAAAAGGACGATTTAATCTGATACGAACAGATGTTTTTGCAATATTGACAAAATTGTATGTTTAGCATGAAAGGAGATGTTATGAAACAAGATTGAGAGAGAACTCCGTGCAAGTATTCATTTAATCGATGTTTGAAAACCTAGATTTTTGCTTTCTCTCTGTTAAGCATTATTGATTAAATAAAACTGAAACATATTTTATACGACATAAATTAATAAATATCTATTATGCTTTAGTTATAATTTTCAAAAAATGAAGCTTTAAAATACAATATTTATAAATTAATCAATGGCGTAAAAATTATTTTACTTGGGAACATTTCCCCCATTTTTATATGGTTTAAAACTCGTCCAATTAAAAAAAATAACCGTTACATTTTAAATTTCTCTATTTTTTTTATTAGCATCAATTTTTTTCCTATCTTCTCTCAAAAAAATTAATACAAAATGTATTATTTGAGTCAACGTTTTAACATTCGAATCTATACTCAGAAATATTGCTGTATGATTAAAAAATAAAGCTATTCCAAACAAGGTTGCGTGATTTATCAAATTGGGGTTCAATCCTGACTTTTATGTGTTAGCATAAAATATTTTTAGATTTCAAGATTTGGCTGAGTGTGAGTGAGTGTTTATTGATGTCGGACTATGATGCAACATGGAGGCACGCGCGGGCCTCATAATTTTGAACCTCGTCAAGTGACGAGGACGACACTTGTACATTTGGCTCCGGTTAAATCTGATTCCCCTTCCCTCCCTGTCTTTTTTATAATGCAAGGATTTTGTTTTGCAATTTAGATATAGCTTAAGAATTTTATTTCAGATTCATACATTATATTCACATTAATATAGCATTAATTTATACAAGTATAAACTGACGTAAAATGTGACATTGTCAATTTATGCTGAAATTAAACATTAACCATTAGTTAATTAGATATGGTAGCATTATACGCCAATTATTCCAAGAGGTTCATATTTATTTTAAGTTAATGTTCCTTGAAATAGTCACTAAAATTATGGTCAAATTAATGAAATCAGATATATGTTCCCTCACCTCACCATAAAATTTTTGTAATATTAACCAGAGTAAATTTTAGTACTATTAGCATTATTATGCATATTTAAAAAAATATTAATAAACAAGTTTTATAAAAAAAATTTTAAGTGAATTCCTACTTAGATCAACAAAGAAAAAAAATTTTTTTAGCTACTTTTTATTAAATAGTTACAATTAATATAAATATGTACATACATAGGACAGAATCACAACATTAATTGGTAATTAACTTTTATTAATTAGCATTAAAGTATCGTATTGTCATCTAAAACAATCGTGTATATAAAATTTCAGTTCAACTGAAGGCTTCAAAACGTGAGAAAAAACCTTTCACGTTTTAAAACAAATAGCCAAAAAAAATGATGCCAACGTGGCTGTATTTGTAATTCCTTAAATAATTAGTTTTAATCAATTAATTTTTATTCATTATAATTAAATTATTGTATTGCCATCCAAAATAATCATGTATATAAAATATCAGCTCAATTGAGCGCTTTAAAATGTATTTTATTAACAATTGAAAATTCCACTAAGATAAATAAATAAATAGAGATTGTGAGATAATAGTAGGAGAGAATTAAAAAAGAAAAACCATGCATTGTAATTTTAAAGTATGCATTGTAAATTGAAATTTAATTATTTCAGCTGCTTGGGAAATTTTCTCTCTGTTCGTAAATATTCTAGTTCATGATTTACTCGTCAACTATTCTCATATACTCTCATATACGGGTTATAAATATTCCTTTTCATTGGATATAATTTAATACCTGAAAAATATGTAGATTTTTCTAATTCAAAGTCTTTGTCTTCATTATTTAATAGCATTTTGAAATAAAAAATACAACAACACGACAAACATAAAACACTAAAAGGTATTCAGTTTTTTTTTTTCCAAATTCAATCAGAACACACAAAAGAAACACTAAAAAAATCCAATTTCTTAAGCGTAAAGTATATCAAAGATTAAAAACCAAAAATACTGGCCAGAAATATATCACAAAAGATATATAAAGTAGCAGAACTCTTAAAATAACATTTGGTGTGACTATGTTTTCTTGAAGAGGCACACAGGGATGTGGTGAGCTTGATTGACGCGGCAGAATGCAGAGGATGTGTAATGCTGTCTTGTCCCCTTGGCGAAATCTACAATTCCTACGAGACCTCCCGATCAAAACTATTCCCACGGATTTGGAGCATCTTATCATATTGATCACTCCCAAGGGGTGGAAGGGATAGAGGCTGTGACAGCCACACAAAATATGGCTGCAAGTACCATTAAAAGGGCCCGAATCTCAAAGGGTAGATTAAGACGGAAAAATGCTTGTAGCTTTAAGAAGTCCAAAGCCTTTTCGGTAAGACCACGAAACTTATCAACTGTGACTCAAGGACAAATTAAATAATATTGTACTTTGTTCAGGATTTAATGGTTTCTAATGGGAAATAAGCAAAAGTGTACGAGTAAATTTTGCTGGTCAAAAAAAGATAGCTACTTTTTTTTCTTAATTAGTTTCTTTTACCCAATTCAAAGAATTTTCGGGATATTTTGGATTTATTTTGAAAGAATTAAGTTCACTGAAATTGTGGCCCATTTATTATATTTCAGAAAGAGGAAAATCTCTCAATTGGAGAAAAAAGTTTTAAAGCGAAAAAAATGAGGTAAGCATTGAATCTGTTCAAAATAATGACGAATGATTTATCAAACAGTCGTGAATTTCTCAAATACTTTCGAAATCCAACATTTCATTTATGTTACGTTTAAATTGTTATATTTTGTTTCATAAAAGTATACTCCGAATTTCTTTGCGTTTTTGACAAACTTTTTACCAATAGTATATTCAATGAATGACAGAGGATTTTTATATTTTTTTTTCTCTTACTCATTCCATTAAGATTTTTTATGAATGAGAGCAGTTTACATACTTTGTTATTCATTTTTAGCTATTAAAAAATATCTTAACAAAAATATGGAATCAATAGCATATCTTTTATTACTATTCCAAGGTACTGTCACTCATGTGCTGTTTTAAGCCCAGTTAGATGATTTTAGTGTTTGAAGCCTTTAAACTCCTGGTCTGTTTTTATTTTTTTTATTTTTAACTAGCTTAGAAAACGTAATCTACATCTTAGTTGGTACCACGCTCTCCAGATCTCTAAAGAGTCAATAAATAAATGTCAACTAAAAATTTAAAGCCTTCGTAAAAGTTCCGATCACTGCCAATTTTCAATGAGTGTGAAACATAGAGGTTTGTTGTCCAAAGTGGCAATTTTTCTGTTCTCAATTTGTATAGAATAGTACTAAACATTTTTTTTCAAAATTATGTGAAAAAATGTATTAAAAAATTACACGAGATAGTCTTCTCATATTGTAAATCGAATGTAATTTTAATTTAAAGAATTGCAATTATTCTAGAATCTAAAATTATTCTAAATCTATTAACAATTTCAGATACCGTAAAAACAGCCGTATAATGTGCACCTATACTTTCAAGCTGCAATTCTTAATTTTTAGGTATATTCGTCGTATAAGGCACACCACTTTTTTACAAAGAAATCTGAAATGAATGTATGCAATGAATGTTCTTATATTTTGAAGTCATTTTTTTTAGATACTATCCCGGACATTAAAGAAATAGCATACATTTTGACCTGAAACCCTTTCAGTTTATAAGAAATGCCATTTCTTTTAAATAAACACTATTTCGATATAGGTAGAAGTCTAATTTTTTTTTTATGCTCATATTTTTTTTATTTTTAAATCTATCATTTTTAAACCCGGCGCATAAAGCCCACCCTTAAAATTCGATCTTATTTTTTGTGTTAAAAGTGAGCATCATATGCCGGATTTTGCAGTAATTTTTATTTAAACATAGTGTTAATCTGAAAATCCAAAAAATTTTAAGAATGAAATAAATTATCATCAATAATGCAAACATTTTACCTTTGAGCTAAATAAAAATTAAGTATTTTAAATAACAACAGCAGTTTCATTTTTTATCTATCATTAGATACTTCGGTGGAAACCGTGCATTAAATCTAGCGTAAAAGATATATGAAATTAAATCGATAATTTGTTTCATTTTTTCGTGAGTAAAAAAAAAATTTTTTTTACATAGAAATACGGAATATAAAATACGAATTTATTTACATAAAACTGATATCTTTATTCTGATAAAAGAGTATATCAAAAATGAGTGTAAATTTTTGAGTGTAAATCTCTCAGGAGTACTTTTAGTATATTTAATAAATTATACTCAGACCATCGATAGAAAAATAATTAAAATACATAAAAATTAAAAAAGCTTTATGATCTCTAAATACATTAAGAAATAATTAATCTTCCTTTAGTTCAAAATTTTCTACTTTAAAAAGAATAAACTCCCACTGAAATTAGAAACAAGGACTAAATAAATACAATTATATTCTGATTATTTTATCTCAAAGAAATATTACGTGTACCACAGATTGATGTGCCAAACCTCGAGTTGTATTTAATAATTAATGTAAATTCACTTTGTAAAAAGGTTGTAAATCAAAATTAAATAAACACTAATTACTCAATTCGACATAAATAAAGCGATAAAGATAAAGTAAAGGGAATTTACATATTCTACGTATTTTCCAACACAAAACCGAATTATATACAAAATAACTCTTCCGTAAAACAATTTAACTCTAAAGTAAATACATCTTTGATAAATTTATATTCCTTTATCCAAATAGTTTTTAGCAATAAAGAAACAAGCTTAATTTTTAAAATTCATTAAATTTGGATAATTTCCAAAAATAGATCTTTTGCGAAGTTCACCAATATTATTAAGTTGAATCTTTTATATGGAGGACAAAATACGTTGCCAAAGAAGTTTTTGCTTTCGCTTTTGATGACATTCATTGTCATTAAAAATCTTTTCGACCTAGAGAATTAAGATTAATTATTCCAGAACACTTAGGGTAATTTGTAACAGGGACAAAGGAAAGATTTATGGTTGTAGACATGAATGACCCGCACTTGCGTGTAAGTTACATTCTACAATTTAAACCAATACATGATACTTGATTTCTACTGCACTAATTGTTACTCATTTGTGCAGTAGAAATCGTTATTGCAGTATGAAATATTTTTACATTTTGACTGTGCTTCCTAAATTTTTAATTAAATTAAAGAACACGGTAATAAATATATGAAAATAAAAATGGAAACGAAAGTGGTTCTTTAAAGAATCGTATTAACAATTATTAAAAATACTGATGACTAATGTTAATATATTGCAGCTTAATATTTGTATTATTGATAGAAATTAGATGGTAATCATTTAGTTAATTTTTATTCTTTTGATATTGCTTTCAAAGGAATGCAACCTTATTAAATATAATATAACATGGTACTTACTATAAAGTAGAAATCTACTACTAAAAGTATAAGATGAAACTATGTTATATCTTCAATAAAAAATTTAGAAAATCTAATAAATTTAAAATTTTTATTATTCAAAATAATAGTATCCTCTTATTCAAATTCCTAGATCAATAAATAGTGATTAAAATATTTTATATGAATGTATAAAAGTAAATTATATTATTTACATATTTGAATTTTTCAAACAGTTACTGTGAGGAAAACAGAAAAGATTATATTTAAATAAACAGATAATAATTTATCTTAACTTCGATAGCTAAGAAAGAGATATCCTTGCCTTTGACAATGCTATACCTTTGTTAAAAATAGCAGGATAATTTCTCCTCCACAAATTTGGTAGAAAAGATAACTAAGAGTTATTTCAGAGTGTTTTAGTAAATCATAATATTATTGTATTGCGTCGTAAATTCAATCTGATTGGTAGTCACGGAGCACCAGTGGAAGTACGGTAAAATATTATTTCCAAGAAAATATTTTTGATTATTTTCTTTTAAAAGTTTAAATTAATCAAATCAAATAGAATGTCTAGAAATGTTTGTTTTCTGCAAGAAAAGCGCGAGTGTTTACTAACATTGCACTACATAATGATACGAGGACTGTTGAGGACGAATCTCATAATTTTGACCTATAGTCAGATGACGATAATGCCCCTTTAGTACCCCCTCCCCCCTCCGAATTCCACGCCATGCTAAAAGAAGGGAAAATGTGTGACAAAGTCATTGAGTTCCATATTTTGTTTCTATTTTGTTGTTTTGTCAACGACACAATAATAAACATTTTTATTTTTATTTTAAGGTATCCGACTACGTTCGGAACCGCGATTTTGCAAAAGCGTATAAATAAATAATATTTATGATATTTAGTGTCACTTAAATTAGAAAATGTATATAAAAATGTTTTAAGAATAGTTTCACAATAAAAAATTATTTAAGTGCAATATTTTGACAAAAAATGAACGTAGAATGACCCATTTTCAAAATATTCTCCTTATGTGAAAAATACTTCTATTATAATAATATTTCGCCTGTGTATAGCTCAGACCTCTGTACAGAGGCTCAACTAGAATGTTCGAATTATATAACTTAAAAGTGGGTTTATCCATGTTTTACGACAACAGAGGGGAGAAATTTTAAGAAAAAAACACCGATAATTATTTCAATGGGTCGTAACTCTGAAAATAATGTGAATTTTTCAACAATCATAGTTGAGCCTCTGTACAGAGATCTGAGCTATATACAGGCTAAATATTATTATACTAGAAGCATTTTTCATAAAAGGAGAACATTTTGAAAAAAGGTTATTCTAAGTTAATTTTTTGCCGAAATATTGTATTTAAATAATTTTTTTTGTCAAAATGTCCTCAAAACAATTTTTTACATGTATTCTAATCTAAGTGACACTAAATATCATAAATATTATCCATTTATGGCCTTTTTTAAAACCACGGTTCCGAACGTAGTCGGATACCTTAAATGAAAAAGTTTGGCTTTCGCTTGTTATTATTTTGCTTAAAAGCATTTACTGATAATATTCAAACATTTTTCTCTCATTTAATTCTTTAACATAATTTCATACTTTTTCACAATAACTTATCATTTTCTACTTCCTTCCCCTTTCGTATTTAAATTCACCGGCTGCCGTTTTGGCACATGAGCCTTGGTCAGAATATACAATATTATTTAAAGCTTTGCATAAAAATTTTATGAAGAAAAAAATCCATTTTCCTTTTGCACTGTGCAACAATCTTATTCAAAAGTATTATTATTCTGATAACCAGTAAATAATGGAATGTAAATCTTCGCAATAAAATCCTATTAATATTTATTTTAATAGAATACATAATATGAAAAATATGTCATGCTAATTTCTGAAAATTAATGAAGTACACAAAGACAGGGTGGGCAAGTATAGTATATTAAAAACAGTGTTATAACTGTATTTAAATACCATATAAAAACAAGATCATAATAAAAGAAAAAATAAATTTCTTAATAATGGTTCGAGATTTAAGTAAAGATGACAAAAATGCACGTTTCAAATAAGAAATCATTTCGATTTTTAAATTGAAACGGTTCCATCTCCTAGTATTAATACCTTCCAATAAAAGCAAATGAATTTTTCAAACAACGTGATAGCATTATTTATGCATAAAGTAAAATAACTACTACGCTTTATATTTTTTTTCTGCTACACGATGTTACATTGCTTCTTTGGATTGCCTCACATTTAAACAAAATCTGAAGCAACGCTACTTTTTTTTAGTGAAAGGAAATTGAATTAAAGAGAAAAAAGCAATAAATATGCATGTTTGAAAATTCATATATTCTCATTTTCGTGCCATAACGGCATTTCCACATCTTCACAACAAAACTCCCAGACACTATCGATTGCACATCCACTTTCCGAGTCTATTCGAGGCTGTATAAGCAATGCTTTAATGTTCATTTCTATTGTGCCGGGGAGAAACCGAAACTCCTACGCCACTGAACTTGGTAGAATCTCTTGGAAAAAGGAGAAGGCGTTGATTATGATGTATGCGTAGCGGTGGCTCTGCTTGATTGCAAGAGACAAGCTACTTGACGGGAGATTTATGTATGCTGTCCTCAACTTTACAGCTCCCCGGTAGTGGCATTTCCAAATCTGCCTCCATAATAGATGCCTCTCCAAGACAAGGTTCTATGTAATGCAGTTTTAATGAGTTACACTTGATGGGGGCCGGAGCAGGTACTGATTGGGATCATTTCGAACGGCGAATACCGAATGATGAAGAGCTAGGGGGTGTCCCAGGAAGAAAGTGATATTGTGGGAAGGTAAAAGGGGGAAGATTTTTGCCCATTCATATTTTGTTGCCGTTAAATTTACCAGTGGTTGAGTGGAACGGTCCCTGAAGGCTAATTTTTAATTCGTAATTTACCTGGAGGAGTTTTAATCGACTTGGAATTTGAAGTGAATGTGTTTAGTACAGAGAGAGAAAATTATTGGAAACTGTACCAGATAATGAAACCAAAAAGGAGATGGGTTTGGTTAATGGGTTAATTAAGTAATGTATAATTAGGCGCTTATTATATGATTCCCTTTCACCGTAATTATATAATTACTCTTTTATGTTAAAATCAAGGCACATGATTCATCTGCTTCAATCATTCTGTGAAAGTTAAGTGTTATGTCGATTTTTTATTTTCAGTAAGGGCCCATCAAAATTTAGCAAACATTCATAAATGTAGTAGCGATTGTATTTGATGGTCCTATTTTTCAACAGTGCCTTTCCCATCAGAATCTTTTATGGCGATATTTTTGAAAGTAGGTAGATTTAGACCGATTACAATTTAACATTTATATTTTTTTAGCTAGATTAAATAAAGCATAATAATATTTTTGGGGAGGTGAGTATGATCGGTTGGAGGAAGACATTGATTTTCTGTAATGTATATTTAAAATATTAGCTGATGGTTAAACGACGTTCCACAAATTATAAAAGAGCAAACGAACTTAAATGATGCTTGTTAATGAGAGAAACGTATGAGACACGTTGCAACACGACATTCTCGAAAAAGTAAACAATGTGGAATAACAATATAGTGTTCCCAAATAACAATAAATGAATTAACAGTTTAATCAATTCGCTTTACTTCATGTAGCCACAAATTATAAAAAAAAAATATTTTCAGCGTGTTATTTTAGTGTAATGGGTCTAACCATGATTTTTCCTTTAATCCTCTTTGGTAAAATTTATCTTTTTAACTGTGAGTTCAGTTGAAAGTCTTCCTCAGAGGAGAAGATGAGATTTACGGAAATGAGAACTTTTATCTAATCGTCTTCATTAGAGTAGACATTGATGGTTGATAGTGGAGATTGAAGAGTGAATAAGATTACGACCGGAGGTCGCGTATAGTTAGGCAAGTTATCTAAAGAGAATACAAGTAAGGGAGTCAAGAGCGCTCCAGTTTTCACATAAGTGCGTTTATTTATATGATAGTTAAATTAATACTAAGTGATTGATCTTCCGGGTTTAATGTTTAGTTCATTCTCTCCCTTTAATTGTGTAGTGTGATTAAGTGAAGGTAATAATAAAATTGTGTTTAAATTACTATGGCTGATATTTGCTCGAACTCCCAAACACCAGCGTTCTCCGGAACGTTACAATGTTGTTGTATCATCTATCCTGAATGTTAAATTAGCCAATGTGTTTACCACAATTATTCAATGAAAAGTAAAAGCAAAATGGATATTTATTTTTAATTTGAATGTGACTGAAAAATGAGAGAACAGCGATAAACTTCAATGGGTCTATGAATTATTAAACAAATATCTCAGCTTTTATATTAGAAATTTATACAAATGTAAAAAATATAATATAAAAATATGAAACTACTCAAGATCGTGCCAGGAAGATAAAAAAGTAGGATTAGACTTAAAAATTATTTTAATACAACGTCTTAGACCAATGTACTAACTATAATTTATACAAGTTAAAATATTTATCTATCATTTCAAATAACATTCTCAAGTAAAGATAATAAAGCAAGAAAGTAATTTACTTCAAAGTAAATATTAACCTCTTTCTGAACATTTAGAAAACGAAATTTAGAATTGAAGCGTAATATATAACACGAAATCATAGTTATAAAATACTTTTAGCATTGAATCGGCCTTTTACCCTACAAAAAAATTTTTTTAATGTTTTTTTAAATATTTGGAGAATAGATGCTTTTAAATTATTACACAATAAACAAATAAATTATCAATTAAACAATTCCAACAATTAGTTATTTTATAATAAAAACTATTCATACTTACAGAATTCTAAAGTTACCGGTATACATATTTTTACAGCACTCAGCTTTATATCAACAGGAAAAATATACGACTAAATAATAAAAAGGCTGATAAAATTCAACGTGAAAGCATCTCTCTCTCTCTCGTCGCCTTATGTACATTTATCGTGAATGAAAAATTAGAATTATAAAGTAATGTAACATTAAATACAGTACCCATTCTTTTATTGGTCCGTCGATATGAAATCCAGTTGTACGTCGGTTATTACTTAAATGATTTTTTATTGAATATTAAATATATGATGAATTATTAATACAATTTTCTTAAAGAATGACCAACATTTCACAAATAAAAATGTAGAGACTATTAAACTTATAATATTCTTTTTTTTATTATATAAGTTTGCCACTTATTCTGTCATTTATTTTCTTAAATGAATATTTGTATATGAATTTTTTCTAATATATATAAAAAAGAATATCACAAGAATATAAAAAATTCTTACATCTCTAAAGTGAAACTCAACTGAGAGAGAGGGAGTTGCTTCTGAATTAAATTTATTATTTTTTAGAACACTGAAATATAAAGCAATCACAATTTGGTAAATGAATATATCCAAAACTTTGATTGTCTGATTGTTATAATCCAAATTTTTATTTAAAATTATTAATTATATTAAAGACATTTGACTGCAAAATATGAACTTTACAATAAAATTTTTCAATATTCAATATGAATAACTTTTCGTATTCATTTTAACCAACTTAAATCTTAAAATTTGGTATTAGTAATGAAGAAATATGTTACAATTTCTAGAAACTTTCAGGAATTAATTCTTCAAGATAATTTAAAACTGAATGCTTAATTTCTAATTGCAAATACGTTGATATAACACCTTATTCTTTCTACCCCAAAGTATGTTTGACTGTAAAAGCTATTTTATAAGATGTTCGAATAATTAAGATACTGATAAACAAATAGAAACTGAAATAAAAGTAATTAGAATAGTATATTTAAAGAAGAAAGAAAGAAAAATCATACATTCGAGGATATCTCAAATAATATATTTTCAAATATTCAATTTATTGCATTAAATATTCTTTCTTAAGATATTTAATCAGGCACATTCCTTATTGTATTTAAAATTCCTTATTAATTTTTTTTAAATTAGAGAATTTATACCTCAAAAATTAATCTTTACAAGTTAAAGAAAAATTATAATATAGTAGGATATTGTTGAAATTTTTTTAAGAAAATAGCTGAATGAGAATTGCTAAGAAATAGTATAAATTCTTACAGTTATAAAATTAATTACCTGTATGATTGATTTCCTTTTAGATGAGTTGAAAGCCAAGCTTTCAGTTGATCCATCATTTTTCCCGCCTCTGCGAAGACACGCCATTTTTCACAAACGAAATTTTACATGACCATCATTAAAACAGCGTTCAATCACCACTTTATTTATATCCAATTCGCAAAACACAACATAAAATATCCACGAGAGAGCACTTAATGTCACATTCTCAGTTCATTATGAATCCTCGGAATCACGATTTTCAAATGTTTCTTTCTTTTCATTTCATTTTAACGTCACAAAAGATTTATTCTCATACTGATTGCGAAGGTTTTTCTATCGAAGCGGTGAAACTCAATTTTTTTTCGAACGTAGTTATATTCATTGTGAAAATTCCATTGAAAGAATTGATGTTTATTCTTCAGAGTAGTTTTGGCGGGAACTTTAAAATAAAATTATTTTAAATCAATGTGTATGATTTAAAAGTTCTAATTAAGAAGAATATAGATAAAAAAAGAGAAAATTTATTTATTATGTCATCAAAATTCTATTTAAATTATTTTAAAATAAAACTTGATAATTCACAAGACAAAATATCGGAATCGTTTGGTGAAAAAACGATTTACTTTTGGTGGAAAAGGAAAATTGTAAATTGAGAAAAATAAAATAAATAAATCGTTTGTAATATTTATTTCATTTAAGCGTTTAGACAGATAAAATATCTATCTATTAGATGTTTCAATATTGTTAAAATATCGAAAATCTATATATCCCGTAATTAATAGTGAAAAATTCTTTGAAAAGAAAACTGAATATTCCGATTTTCAATTTCAAAACAAAATTTTAAAAATTCCTTAAAAAAATATTCCACTTCTACAAAAAAGTGGAAATAAAAGATAGGGGGGGAGGAAGGTTCAATAAATCCAAAAACACGTAATCCAAAATTCCAGCACGTTATATAGACACACCTGGTGGACAGTTAAGCGGAAATATCAAACACACACTTCACTAAAAATAAAAATTCAGATCGATTAATGTATTCAGATAAACACACACAAATAAATCTACGATCCAATTTTTCTTTTCGAACGAAATACAAAAACAAATCCAACTGTCCGATGTAACGTTTAAAGGTTTCTTTTTTTCACCCCCACAACAAAAGTCGGGCCTGTGAGGAGGTCCGTTCTCTCTCCTCCTCTGGCTCGCACGCGACTGAGAAGGCTCGTCGCACGTGCAACAGATAGGGTTGCCATTGGAGCCGCAGCGACACGGTACCTTACTACCTTTGGCGGCGGAATTCAGGCTTGATTGACAAAGGTGAAGCGGTCGCCGGAAGTCATTAGGAAGGGGGAGGAAAGTTCACAAAGGATATCAGTAGGGACGAGTTCCGAATTAGTAGTGGTGCTAAGTCAATTATATCCTGATTTGGAAGATCCCGAGTTAAATTCTACTTCAAAAGTGTCTTAAAATGAAGTGCATAGTAAATGTTTCGAATTTATTTGTTTTCTAATATTTTGAAGATAGTAGATCAAGATGTTTACGAAAATTTAAACTCGGGGGAGGGGATTTATTATTTTTAGGTGGGTAATCATTAAATCAAAAAAAAAAAAAAAAAAAAAAAATTTTTTTTTTTCCTTTTTTTTTTTTTTTTTTTTTAAGAATTACTTTTTTTAAAATAAAATTTATGGTAAAGCCTTATGATGTACTGAAATAAAAATCGTCAAAAATCAGTTTTCCTTAAAATCCAATATTTGATATGTTGTCTTTATATATAAAATTAAAACAGAGTGAAAGAGAAATAAAAGTGTCTGAAAAAATAAGATTCTCTTTCAGATGTAATAAAAGTATTTACATGCCGGAATTTTCTTGTTTATCGCACCTCTTTTTTAGTTTAGTTTCTTGTCTATCTGAGATTATATATATATATATATATATATATATATA
>BMAV01006275.1:347724-391415 GCA_019973955.1 Trichonephila inaurata madagascariensis
TTTTTGTGATTTTTAGGTTTATTTAGTATATTTTAAGCAAAAAATTCTTAAAATTGAAAACAGAAAAGAAATTTATTACTATTAAAAAGGGAAAAAACTAGTAAAAATGTACAAAAAATTACATAAACGGGGCCCATCCTGTACAAAAATTTTTCGAACAAATTCTCAATTTTTCAATTTTAATGTGTTACTTTGTTATTCATGTTTGAAATGACCTTCAGGATAATAGATATTTTAATTTTACAAAAAATAGAGACCTCTATCATAGTGACTATATGAAATTGCTTAAAAATCAGTGATTATATTCACATAAAGGACTGTAAATTTTGAAATAATACAGTGATTGATAAATCTGAAGAACAAAATACTTCTACTGTTATACAAAACATTTACAAAAAGTTTCATTAAATTATTTTCAAAACATTTTGAGCAATCGCTGTCCGCGTTTGAGTTTTTCTAAAAAAAAAAACACATTTCGAGGTAAAACGCATTTTAAAGTTTGACATCTTGTGTAAAGTTATGGCATCTTCTTTAGTTAAAACATTTGTAGTTTTTGCTCTAGTGAATAGAAAACAAAAAACTTTGTATTTTTATTAAGCTAATAAGATGGTCTATAAAATAAAATCATAAAACAAATTTGTCAATTTTTGAAAAAAAATCATGATTTTAGGGTAGTCGGATACCTTAAATGAAAGAAGGAAATCTTTTGTTCTAAGCATTTGTTACCAATTTTTATACTTCCTTGGAATGATTAGCAGTAGACATTTGTAATAAAAAGAGCTTTTTCATCTATAACAAGGGTGAGCATTAAGTCGATTGCAATCGATCGGTGAATCGCCAAACCTTTTTGTGGGGACAACCTTTACTAAGACCTAGACGTACATACTGAAAGAAATATAATTGTGGAACGCCGATGCCAGCTAGACTGGAGAATGGATGAACCACAACACCTTGCAAAAGTTAAAAGTAGCCCGTACCCTGGAAAAGTCTGCCCAACCCTGATCTATAATATAAGTGTTAACGTTAAAAAAGGTGATTAATTTTTCACCTTCAATTACGAAAGAGTTGCATTCATTGAAAGTTGTATCCCCTCAATTATTGAAAGAAAAAGACGATGTATAATTATAGACTTATATGAAGAAAAACAAAAAAAAACGCATTATTTAAATATTTAAGTATCACAAAGGGGGAAACTTGTTACAAGGACGAATAAATATTTCTCCTTGAAAAATGTACTTTCTTCAATAGTTAAGGTGATCTTATCTTAAATTTCCAAAAAGGGACAATTGTGAGTATCGCCTTCAGAAAATATAATGGAAGTTTTCATCTGTGGTAAAAAAATACTGTTATATAACAAATGAAAAAAAGAGATGGAATAATGGAAGAGATGGAATAAACTACATCGCCTTCAAGAAAATCTTTCGTCTGACTTGGGGAATAATGTATTTTTTCTATAAATTGAGCTACACAACTTGTTATTTACATGTTACCATTAAAGTGCGAAATTCGTTATATTTCATAGAATAACTATGTATTTCATGAAATTACGAGAAAAGACAGTTAAAGTACATAAAATTATTGAATTCTACGATTTAACTAGGCATTCCATAGAATAACGATTACTTCATCATTAAAGTAGAAATACGGCACTCGAATGTTCTTTGAACTGGTTTTAGCTGATTTTAGTCAATTTTGAACCGCAATTGAAAGTTTCATCACAACAATCCCTGCTCTAATAAATAATGAAAAGTAAAATAAATTTGTTTCATAAAATTTAAATTAATATTATCTTACAATTTTGTTTTAAAAAGTTCATACAATGTTTTTATGAAGCAGCAGTTTTTCTTCCCAGCATGGATTTTTGATAATATTTAAATATTAACTATTTCTGTTACATATTCTTTTTTCCTTTTCTAATTAACTAATATTAACAATATGAGTAATATTAAATTATATCATCTGCTTTTCCTTATTATTTATCAATTAATCATCCGCAATAGGGATAAAATGTATTTTTCGAGAGATTTTAGTTATTTATGATCAATTAATTTATAAAATAACTTTGAAAGTGTTTATTTTTCACTTAAACGGTCTATCATTAATTATTTCGTTGAATTAGTTACTTCATAGAATAACTAGGTAAAGTATGAAATTTCTCATCTATTATATACTTTAACTGACTTGTCTAGCGACGCTGACTGCTGTGCCGTAGGGCCTGGGTTCGAATCCCGGAGAAAACATGGATGTTTGTAAATGTATAGTGTCTTTGCGGCAGGGGGGGGTGCTATAAATAGCCGTCAAGCCACAAGTCCTCACGCGAGGTTGGTGGAAGGGGAAGAGAGGTTGGACATAACAATAATTGATTACACATATAATTTTTCTTTTTCAAATAATATTTCTCTTCAAGAAAGTGTACAGTATATTCTACCGAGCTTATTTTTCAGGAATACCACAGTTTTATTCCAGGAATTTAAAAAAATATCAAAAATATTTACATAGGAAATAACTGAAGCCCCCAAAACTGGATCCAGAAATAAAAATGCAAAAAAAACTCCCCTTGCATTTTGCAGCAATTTAACCTTCCTTCTTCAAACAATAGTAATAAAAATAAAAGCGGCACGCGCCTAGAAAAACAAGAGAGGGGGCTATAAATAACATGACGTCACGGTAAGAATTTTTCCAAATTCAAAAGGGCTGCAATGGGGGAAGTTGATCTGTAAGGTACTGGAGGGGGAGGTTTAAGAACACTTCGAAATGCTTCTAAGAAAAGAAAAAAAGCACTCTCTTGTAGGGAAAAAATTGGCCCATTGCTTCAAATCCTCAACCTCTTTTCATAAATCTGAAAAAGTCCAATTAGAGTCTGATACCTGCCACTCAAAGAACGTTTTTCCACTTACGCATCTAGGTATCTCCCTCCACCCCCTTTACAGTCTTTCATCAATGGACTTAAGAGAGAAAATAGCGAGAATTGGTTTTTTTTCTGTGGGGGTTAGCAAAAAAGTAATTAGGTTGAAGAGTAACTTAGAAAAAAGCGTTGTTAGTATGGTGCTTAACATTTAAGATCTTTTCTCCCATATGAGAAATGAATAAAATATTGCAGGTGAAATTTCTAAAGGAAGAGATATGTGTAAAGTTGGTGAGCTAATTGATGAGCAAATATTCGTAGTTGCATATTTTAACCCTTCTTTTAAAAGAAAAAAAATTTAATTACTTCAAGAGCGCAGATGCGTTATTGCATAAGTGGCTTAGGTATTAGAAAATAGCACAATTAAGTTTTTTTTTTTTTTTTTTTTTTTTAAAAATATAAAAAATAAAATTTTTTTTTTTTTTTTTTTCGTTTAAAAAGTTGAGAACGAAAAGATATTTCTTTAAACCATTGCACCGTAATAGTAGGGAATTAGAATAATGTACGTAATTTACTTTTTTAAAAACTCTTTAAATCTGAAATTTAATACATATCAACTTCATTTGAAATGACATGCCTTTCTATTAAGGTGATTTTTGTAGAAAATATTATCCAAATTTTTGCTTTAATTATATATTAACTTATAAAAAAAAAGTGTGAGAACTTAATGTAAGGAAACTTTTTTTAGTGTGTTATTGAACTTCTTCGTGAAATAGGATGTTTGAAATTTGAAAAAAATACAATTTATGACTAGATTTTAATTTGCTTTAGTTCCAATGTTTTCTTTTTAATCAGTATCTGAATCTTTCAGACAAAATTATAGGGTGAACACATATATCAGTAAAAAAAGCACTTTTAAAAAATTTATAAACTTGTGTGGAGATTAGATCATTTCTTTTCATTATTTAGTGAGCCCAACCTTCATTTTTGTTTTTATGAAGTTAGTTTATAAAGCTCTTCATATTTATTATATCATAGAGATCAAGTTTTGATGGAAATCCTGTTAATATTACGTAATTCATTATTTTAATATTTAAAATTGAATTGCTTAGTTAATATTCTAAATAATAATCTTTTAAGAAAATTTAAATGTTAAGATATCATACTAAAATGTATATTCGCATGTCTAAAATTAAAAGAAATAATATTAAAAAATTTTAAGCTAAATATATATATTAAACGCAATGAATTTTTTAAAAAAAAAAATCAAAATTAAGCATTTAATCTAGTATTAAAAATTCAATTAATCAAACAATGATACGCTTGGAGAAAAACCTATTTTCATTTTACTAATAAATTATAATGATTTTTAACAGGTTAAAGACCATATTCTTCAAATAAGAATTTAGAAATTTTTCAATACAGTAAGCATTAAAATTTATTTAGAGCAATAACGATATTAAATGAATTAATATAATTAATTAAATTTTCGAATTTTATGTTAAGAATATAATAATTTAATAATAATACTTATACATATATTATTATTAAATAGTGCATTAATTATACTATCAAAAATGTTAGGAAATCGTGTTTTTCAGTAATGAGATCAAAGATATTGTAGGAACATTTTAAAATTTTGCAGCTTATATCTAAAGCACACCGATAGTTTAAAGAAGTAATAATCACGCATAATGCCCCTTTTTATAAAAAAAAATAAATAAATTTTTAGAGTGGGTCGTCAACTTAAGTCTCGTCTTCATCACTTGGATTGTGATTCAAAATTATGAGGACCGTCATAGCCCTCTGTTGGTAATAAGTGCGATGTCAATAAACACTGGGTTAATCTAAAAATAAAACGTCTGAAAATCGTACTCATATTACT
Source organism: Trichonephila inaurata madagascariensis (assembly GCA_019973955.1). Taxonomy (NCBI): domain Eukaryota; kingdom Metazoa; phylum Arthropoda; class Arachnida; order Araneae; family Nephilidae; genus Trichonephila; species Trichonephila inaurata. The sequence goes on from BMAV01006275.1 coordinate 352,455, forward strand.
ATTTAAGGTTTCATATATCGAATAAAAATCAATGAAGGTGTTTTCGTGGAACCCTTAGAACTAGAAAAAGTTTTCGGGGAACCCTGTGATACTCCCCTGGCTGGGGGTAACATCTCTTCATCCACACGACCTAGATTTGTGGGAGGAAATGATTGATCCCCAAATTCGCCATAATCAATCCAATTTATTATTATTCAAATATATTGATCAACACAAGTCTTACTATAGGAAGGCAATCAGGAGTGATGTAACGTATTCCTAAATTCTAAGTAAATAGGCTCCTGAAATCCAAACCACTTATCTTTAAACAAAGTTATCCTATGAATCTTTATCTTCCTTATTATCTTTAACTCGCTAAAGCCTGTTCTATAATTATGTTTCTAAGTTTAATGTCTTACCATCAGCTCACGGCGTTCAGTATCTAAGATTCCTTTCTCCTTCTTCCTCGCGATTACAAAACCTTCACTATATATCTACTAACTAATCTGAATATCACGGTTTCTTCTTGAGAGGATTGGCTGTGAATTAACTCAATGCTGGACCCAAAGATTCCCCAAGAAGATTAATAGGAAAAACGCGATAAAGCCCCGTTACAACCCCTAAAACTAGTTTTCATGGAACCCGTAGAACTAGAAAGTGTTTTTTCGTGGAACTACATCCCACACACATACTTAAAGTAATATATCTCAAAATAATATTTAAAGTATATCAACATGTTATATATACTTTGTGTAAAGGCAATTAAAAAAGTATTGCATTTATTATTAAAAAATTCTAATCTAATTTTTTAATGTAATTTTCTTATCAATAATATCAATTTGTGACTCAAGTGTCACCTACTTGTGCATTATATTTCGTAACTGCGTTTGCTTTTTTTTTCACACAAATTATTGAATTCTATGTCTATTGAATTTATCTGCAGTCGCATTTCATATCCTACGATTTGATTTGTTTTTATACTTTGTTTTTGTAACCACTCACTTTGAGAAATATATTCAACTTAAACACAATGTTCTGAATTGCATTAAAATGTTTATAGCTATGTGAGAAATATTGTGTATTTTCAATGAATTTGCAACATAGGAGATGTTGGAGACGTTCTTGCTTGAATTAAGATTTTAACGTCGAATCTTTTGATAAGTTATTTCCTCTCCTTCATTATAGGTGTTTTTTCCACAATTGCAAAATGGTACATTTTCCATTAGAAAATTATTTAGTTTTGCAAGACAATGTGTTAATTATCGAGTGTAAAAAATTATCTCGTGAAACCCAAGATAACAATAGAGTATTCACAATCTAGTGGGAAACATAAATATAAAGATAAAACACATTTTAAAATTCTTTTATTATATTATAACAAAAGTTTAAAAAACGTTGAAAAATAAAGTTTATTATACATAAATAAAATTTTCAGTTTTAATAAAATAGGATGAGTTTTAAATATTTAAAATCATACAAACTTCATGGAATAATTTTGCAAACATATTTATAAGTTACTCTTCGATTTTTCAATTGTGACTCGTGGAACCCCTGGGTAGGCCTTGTGGAACCTCAGGGTTCCGTGGAACACAGTTTGAAGACCACTGCACGAAATAACACTGAATTTCCAGATTGGCTTAAGGTATCCGACTACATTCGGAACCGTGATTTTAAAAAAGCGCATAAATGGATAATTTTCTTGATATTTAGTGTCACTTAGATTAGAATACATGTATAAAATTGTTTTAAGGATATTTTGACAAAAAAAAAAATTTTAATACAATATTTTGGCAAAAAATTAACTTAGAATAATCTTTTTTCAAAATGTTCTCCTTTTATAAAATTGCTTCTAAAATAATAATATTACGCGCGCGTTTATATAGAGTAAAGACTTCTCCAGAGAGTCTGAACTAGGATTTTTGAAACATTCACATTATTTTCAGAGTTACCACCAACTGAAATAATTATCGGTGTTTTTTTTCTTAAAATTCCTCCCCTCTGTTGTCGTAAAATATGGATAAACCCACTTTTAAGTTATATATTTCAAAAATTGTAGTTGATCCTCTGTAAAGAGGTCTGAGCTATGTACAGGCAAAATATTATTATAATGGAAGCATTTTTCATAAAAGGAGAATATTTTGAAAATGGGTCATTTTATGTTCATTTGTTGTCAAAATATTGTACTTAAATAATTTTTAATTGTAATAAAATTCTTAAAACAATTTTATATACATTTTCTAATCTAAGTGACACTAAATATCATAAACATTATCCATTTATACACTTTTGCAAAATCCCGGTTCCGAAGCAGACGGATACCTTAAAAAAACTTAGAATTCCTTCGAACCTTTTTACAAGAATTTGAAGACAGATCTGTAGGGAATTCAAATCTTTCTAAACCGAATTTAAAAACCTCCACGAACGCCAAACATTTTATTTTAAAAGCAGAATTGTTCTGTAAATTCGTTATGATGAAATCTAAATTCTTGTGTGAACTTGATCTTAGAATTTCTTCTGCAAGTTCCTAAGCCTATCGATTTCTATGTTTGCTCAAACAGTAAAACAAAGACATTTTTTTCTTCCTTCTTATTCTTAGCAGAAAATCCAAACAGGAGTAGAAAAAGGGGCAGAAAATAAATGGGATAACTTATTGCAAACTTCTTTTGGAAGAAGAAAAGGGAAAATACGCGGCTGAAAAATGGGCGGATACGGCGGGAGAAAACTGGATTTTCCCACTGACATGGCTCCCTTTCAACGAATGAAAGTGGGCAAACAAAATCTAATTTTTTCCCTTTTCAAACGTTATCTATAACTGTTATGGGAAAGAACGTTCAATGCAAAAGCTGCTGGAATGTGAGAAGCGTTAGAATAGGTCAAACATTTTTGTTCCATTTTTTCTCTCTCACAAAATGGCATCGCATCTTTTATTCTGAAATGTGTTGAGCATTAATGGAACTTATAATTCCATTTTCATTCCCTTTATATTTATCCTTTAAATAAATCGGTTCACTCTTTGGGACTATATATTTCCAAATATGTTGAATAAATTTTACGTTTTTGAGCCACCACTTGGCAAATAATTTTAAACATTTTGCAAGAGTTTATGTGTGTGACGGCCAACAGGTTAGTCATATTAATCGTTTTATATTCTCTGGGAATATGTATTTTCAAAAATATTAAATAAATGTAACATTTTTATACTCTGCTTTCGATTAATAATTTTAAGTACTTGATAAGACATACTATCATGAGCAGCATATTAAATATTTCAGTTATAATTCTAAAAAAGTTGGTCGTGGGGAATAGTAGAAGCTTTGATTTCAGCTGAGCTTTACAATTACTCATTTATTCGTAATATAAACAGGCTTGATTTTATTGACATCACATTGCTAGTAGTGACGGTTCTTGAATTTTGAATTTTGATCAATCTGGAACTCCCCTCTCCAAACTACCACACCAGGACAATGTGAAGACATGGAACTCGACAGATTTAAGGAAACCAGGACATTATTCACATTCAAAAAATAGCTCTTTCAACTTAAGTATTAAATAATAGTGCAAATTTTTCTGAATATAAAAATGTATAACTCTTATATGTTCATTAATAAAACAACCTTAAAATACGAAAAAGTAATTGACAAAAAGGTAAGCAAATGTTTACTTTTCACTTTTTCTCCAAAGCATAAATTTTTGCTTTTAGGTACACTTTTAAAAAATCTATTGCATTATATGGTTTCAAATATTTATACTTATTTTTATACATGATACCTGTGCGTATGGTGAACCTGATTTTTTTAGTCGAAGTAGTAAATAGCTGTTTAAAAAATAGTTTTATGTGTGAAAAACTGGAAAAAATTTTTTTCAAAATTACAAAAATTTATATAATATATTTAAAGAAACTATCTAAATATTTTACTAAAAAAATATGTTCACTATATTTTATGTATTGCTTTATATGTGTGCACAAAATATTTTACATATTTGAGAGATCATTTTTTCAAAAATGGTACCTAAACATAAACATGTTTTATGAGATTTCAGAAATTATGTCCAACTCTTAAATTGAGCATGTCCTGGTACCCTTAACATGCATATGTCCTACACGGTGGATCTTAAAGTGACACCAGGGTTCAAACTCATGACACGTTCGTTACAAGTTCATGACTATGATCATTAGATTACGCGGCCATCCGCCATTTTATGCATTTTTAACTTTTGCAGATTAAACATGTATCAGCCTCTCAATACGATGGTTCCAATACGTTATCCATGAGTACATGATTATATTAATTATATTAATTCAGTTCATCAAGGCCTCTTAACAGCCTGTAAAACAGAACTATAGTTACCTCTTTCATCTAAAATTTATTTAATGACTGACAACCAGAGTTTTTCCAGTGGATTTCCGGTAGAATTTTAATTTCTAGGAAGTTCTACCCTTTTCTTTTTTTTTTTTTCTCTCTACCCCACCAGAATATTCCACAAACTTTCTTAAAAACTTTAATCTGTATCTTGTTTGATTAAAAAATCCTTTTTTTAATGTTTATTTATATAAAATACTTCTCATGAACCCATTAAATACGTTTTCACTTTCGTAAATAGAATCTGAATGAATATCATTTCATCAGAAGTTTTTTATAATTGAAACTGGACCACAACTAAATGATCAAAGTATAATCCTATTTTTTTTTCTATTGAAATTTTACTATTAAAAATTCCCTGCCATCATTTTTGAATAATTTTTTTTTGTTCTTTATTTGAAGGCAACTTTTTAATTGCTCCCTTTATACTTTATAAGCAATAAAAACATTTCCTTATGTTCTACCCGTGGCAGTTTTAAATTAATAGAAACATTTTTTTAAAATTTCTTCCATGACATAAAATGCCTTTTTGATATACGTGTTTTTTACAGAAATGTATCTTTATTTTTCCTAACAGGGTGATTAAAAATTAAATATAGTAATGTTATATTCTATTAACTGAATTCAACGAAATTCAGTTTTTAACAAGTCCCATATTTGCGAGAACAGAAACTCTCCAACTGAAAAAATCCGGAATGAGTAGCTTTCTGGTAAATAAGGTTCCACAATATGAGTTAAAGTAAAAATTTTAAGTAACAAATAAAAATGAGTATAACTTCTCCGAAAAGTCATTTTTGTTGGGTACTATGACTTATTTGTATTGTTATCAGTATTAGTGCAATCAATTTGTCAATATTATATTTAATTCAAACTCTTAAAATAACGTAGCCTGACTTTTTAAATAATAAAAATTGTTTCATTCGTGAATCTTTTTGAATGACTTTTTGGATAAACTAGAACAAATAACTTACTCTGATTTAGTTCTTCTTGTTGTTATTTAAAGACTTAATCAAGTTCCTAAAAGAGATTTTTCTATCTCTCTTCCAGTGAAAACCATCTTATTTAGAGTTAATATCTCTGAAATTTATATTCAATTACGACCCATTAAAATTTGTAATAAAAATAAATAATTTTACCATTTCTTAGCTTTATTTTATAATAGAAATTTCTAAGGATATCTACACATATATTATTAAGGAATAGATTTAATCTCAGAACAATTGTTTCGTTGGTTAAAATTATTACATTCTCAACTTCGCTAACGTTAATTCTCTAATCTCATTTTTTTTTTTTTTTTTTGGTGGCCGCGATAGCCGCCTGGTATAGGTATCGGACTGTGGCTGGCTTTGTCACGAGTTCGAGCCCAGTACCACTAAAGAACCGCCGTGTAGGGCAGCGATGCACGTTAAATCTGTCGAGAGCTCAAACGTCCTCCCGTTGGTGTGGTGTGGTAGTTAGGAGGTGTCAACTAAGGTGTCGTCCACGTCACTTGACCATGGTTCAAAATTACGTGGTCTGTCGCCAAGAGCTCTCGTGTAGCTGAACAGAGCGACGTTAATATTCTCTCACTCCTTTTTTTAAAAAAAAAAAATTAACATTTCGATTAAAATTACATTTTAATGTTCTACTTATATCTCTGGATCAATTCCTGTTTCTTATAAAAAATATCTCTCATCTTTTGTCTTCTGTACCTAAATCCTAAACAATTTTTCACATTTAAAAAAAGGGATTGTATATTTATAGACTATTTCTGATTTTTAAGAACAAAATGTTATGAATAAAGATTATTATTTAAAGAGAGAATTGTACTCTTAAGTTTGAGCATTTGTTCTGAACTACCTATCTACCGGGTCTACGCCGTAGGCAACTAAGCCAAAAAAAGAATTCTCTGTGGGGCCAATTATTATGAAATTTTTATAGCTGCCGTTGCTGATTTCGACAAGGAAGAAGGAGTTGCCACACAATACCTTCTAGAAAAGATTTTTTTGCTCAATTTTTCTGGTTAACGTTTCAACCATCTTTTTTTCTAGCCATATTACAATTCTATTTACGATTGTCTTTCAGAACATTTACAGTTTTTCATGATTGTCTGTCTTAAAGATGTTAAGATGGCTGGTCTATTTGGCACATGCACCATAGCCTTTGAAATCCCTAGTAGCGATTTCTCTGAGAGAGTGTCAGACTCTCTATGGGGGTATATCCAACCAGTAGCATTAGTCTGTGCTTCCATGTGGTATTTTATTTTCCAGGTCACCACTAAGGAGTAATCTTCTTATGGCCTTGGTGACTTTTGGGTGGCAGGATTGAGATATAGCAATTTGAACTGGCTATCTACCGGTGCATAGACATACGTCTTGACGTGCTTAAGATATCAGGGTTGAAAATAAATTTGTGGCGGTGGATATCTATATAAACTAGTACCAAACATCACGCAAAGACGATCGTTTTGGCGTGGTCGATAAAGAACTTGCATACGGAATAGAAGGTATCCAGATCGAATCCTTCCTTTCTTCAAATTCATTGTCTGGGCAGTTGGTGAGTATTTGTTAATTTTGTCACCTCTAATTTCGATTTACTGGTGAAGAGTTAGCCACATAATATTAGTTCAATTTAAATCAGTTTGTTTCTTTCCCATATGTGTGTGTACTTGCTTCAAAATCTTATGCCTTATTATGTAATTTTTTTTATTTTACATATAATTTTTTGAAATTATGTTTGTCAAATGTTTCTAAATTTTAATGACACTGTGTAATAAGTCATTGTCTAAGTGTGTAACAATTTAGAATTAAAAATTTCGCAATCATAATTATGAATACCCCCTTTTCTTTAAATCATAATACGGAACTCCAGTTTTATTCCCTGCCTACGTTAAAATGATTAAAACATATTTTAACAGATTTGTTAGCGATTCCCAAAAAAAAGACTATGTTAATAGCTTACAAGTGCCTTTCCCTAAAACCACTTGCATAATATCAAAAAATAACTACTATTTTCTTTCACTTTGGAAAAAATTGATTAGATTTTTTTCCTATTAAATGTATGAAGGGATAATTTTGTCTCTTTCGTCTCGAATGACTAATGTAACTATAGATATCATAAAATTTTCCCTTCTGGTGTTTAAAATAAATTAATAATTGTTTTGTGTAATCTACTCGTCTACTTTAGTTTTGGCACGACTACAATATCTCAATTAACAAAATAAATACATTATATAAACATTACTGTACATATACACAATAAGTATAAATATTTACAATGTATGAAATTATATACAGATATTCAAATATCTTAAACCAAGAGGTTAAATCTTGTTTTTCAATTTCTACTAATAACTCACACTCTATTTATTTATTTATTTATCTTGGTGGAATTTTCAATCGTTAATAAAATACACTTCAATATTTTATATACATGATTATTTTGGATGACAATACAGTAATTTAATTATAATTAATAATTAAATGATTAAAACTGATTATTCCAATAATTACAAATATAGCCACGTTGGCATCATTTGTGGCAATTTAGAGACCCTTTTGGTGACTTGGGTCAAAACTTTAAAACATCTTTCTTTCTCGCGTTTTACAGCATTCAGTTGAACTGAAATTTATATACACGATTGTTTTGGATGACAATACGACATTAATATTAATATTGATATTTATATTAATTGTAACTATTTAATAAAAAGTATCTAAAATAAATTTTTTCTTTGTTGATCTAAGTAGGAATTGACTTAAAAATTTTTTTATATTACTTGTTTTACGTTCGGACAAGACAGACATGAAATAATTTTATCTTAACGATTTATGCGCCGTATTTTCATATGAATGAATTTAAGGAAAGAGAAATAAATATAAAACACTAGATTAAGCAACTGTGTTTTTGTTTTAAAACAAGTAATATATAAAAAAAAATTTAAGTCAATTCCTACTTAGATCAAAGAAAAATTTTATTTTAGCTACTTTTTATTCAATAGTTACAATTAATATAAATATGTATATACATAGGACAGAATCACAGCATTAAGTGGTCATTAATTTTTATTAATTATCATTAAAGTATCGTATTGTCATCCAAAACAATCGTATATATAAAATTTCAGTTCAACTAAATGCTTTAAAACGTGAGAAAAAAACCTTTTCAAGTTTTGACACAAGTCGCCAAAAATGATGCCAACGTGGTTGTGTGTATTTGAAATTCTTTAAATAATTAGTTTTAATCAATTATTTTTTATTAATTATTAATATATTATTGTATTATCAATCCAAAATAATCCTGTATATAAAGTTTCAGCTCAATTGAGCACTTTAAAATGTATTTTATTAACGTTTAAAAATTCCACCAAGATAAATAAATAAATATATAAATATATAGAGATTGTGAGCTAACAGTAAGAATTGAAAAAAAACTTCCCTATGCTGTTATTACTGTAAAAATTTAACTAATTATTTCACGTTTCTTATAGATTTATTTGTTTGTCTCACAAATCAAACTGTTCAATGTAATATTATCCCACTTCTGTTACTAAATCAACTCCCTCGAATGTGTCACGGCGTCGTCGGGACTGCAGACGTCTCTTGCCTTTGGCATTTTATTCACAAGTATTATTTAAAAGGGGTAAATAGAAACTGACCGCAGCAATCACGTGTCATTGGCGCCAGCCAAAATATATGATAATCTTTTTTTCCCCTCTGTGTAATACTAATGGGGATCAAATGTCTTTGAAAAATCCTCCTGGAAAACCCACCTTGATTTTATTCCATAACTAGCTGTTATACCCGTTCTTCGCACGGATGAATTGAAACATTAAACCAGGGGTGGGTAGACTTTTCCAGGGTACGCGGGCTACTTCTAATTTTTTCAAGGCGTTGCGGTCCACCCAGTAGTGTAGGTGAAGTGAGCTGAAAGAGTTACAATGCAGTCGAGCCTTCATTTTACGAACCTCTATATCACGAATTTCTGTATGTAGCAAATTTTTACCTGAAACCACGAACATTTTACGATTTTCTTCGTAAAATAACCTCCAAGTAGCGAAGTGCATTTTCTATTCAACGGAATTTTTTCTTATGATTCGATTTTTTTTCTCCGTATTTTTTAAAATACCGTATTCACTCGAATCTAAGCCGCACTTTTTCCCCAATGTTAATGCTACTGAAAATCGGGTGGAGCTTAGAATCAAAGGAGAAAAAAATTGTTGGATGGGGTATTTGGAGCAATTACAGCTTCATGTATGTATAATTTATAATACTGATAAAATAACTAAATATTTACGTATTTTATTAGTTTTCCTTTTAAATTTATTTTAATTTCGTAAAATTTTATATCGATAAACCATTTTAGACTATTTTTCAATTTTCCCAAAATCTTGTTAAGAATTTGGGGAACGGTTTAGATTCGAATAAATACGGTATTTCTAGACTTTCGTATGATGGAATGATTATTCGGTCTTAGTGAAGGTAATCAATCCAAAATGTCCTGGCGGTCCACCAGTCGGTAGCGATCGACTTAATGCGCACCCCGGCATTAAACAATACAGATTGAAGGATAAAGAAGTTTTTAATGAGTTAATTTTGCCTGAATTGCAAATTAAACAAACAAAAAAAAAGCTTCTTGCATATCTCAGCTGAATAAAAAAAAAACCTGTTTGCTAAATTTTAAGTCTGTAGATCTAATAGCTGATAAAAAGAATTTTTTTTTATCTATAACTCCCCGTAACTCTCTTGTGGGTCGATTTTTGAAAACACCTTCCTAAGCTGATCTCTGCTCGGCAAAAGTAACACATTGTTACAAATTTTGTGTAATGAACGCTTAAAATAGTATAAATAATTTATATCTGGAAGAGTAATACGTTAACATTACTTTTTGTTGTATTTATTTTATGTTAAAATTGTAATCAGCCTCACACTCCGCCTGTTCAAGCTTTCGCAGTTCCTGGCGTAGACAAAAAAAAATGCAAAGTTTTGCTTCACACATTAAAAATAGATATATGCTGTCGCGGGCTTTTTTGCAGATAACAGAATGTTTTCCTACATTCTTGACAATTATCGTTATATTTTGGACACTTCACACAATATCTTTATAAATTATAGCCTATGTGTTATTCTGATGTATAAGCTATATTATTGTGAAGTTTCATTAAAATCCATTCAGTTGTTTTTGCGTGAAAAAATACCAAACATCCACACAAGCTTTCACGTTTATAATATTAGTAAGGATTCTAGGGGTTTTATTTGAATTGAATCAGCATAAATTTGTAATGCTATAAATAAGCTGCTAGAAAAGTTAATGATTTATTCTGAAATGCTTATAAACATTAGAATACACTTTTCTAATTTTCGGTTCACACTTTTTAATTAACGTTATGGTACTATTTTTTTCTTAAATATTGCTGTATATCCTGATTTTAATTGCTCTTGGAGAAATTGTAGTGCAAAACTATAAACAGAATTAAAGAATAGGAATTAAGTTATAACTAATAATTCAAATTAACTCAAGAGTTATTGATGCGGAATAAAATTGAAATAGAACAAGTAATAAAAAAAAATTAAGTCAATTCTTACTTAGATCAACAAAGAAAATTTTTATTTTAGTTACTTTTTATCAAATAATTACAATATAAATATGTATATACACTCATGAACAAAAAAATTAGTGCACCAAGAAATAATTGCGGGATCGTAACGAAACTTGGCATGAAGGTACATGTCGGGGAGATATGCAAATGATTAGAAATGCAGCGTGATTGCGCATTACGTATAGCCGGTAGAGGGGGTTTAACGTCGTTCTCCGTGGAGTATAAAACAGGCAACCAAAGCTTGCTTGAGTATGCTGAATCGTTTACAAAGGAAGAGCTGAGGTAGACATACCATTATGCCGTTTTCGAAGGCAATATGAGCAGCTGTCGCAGTTTGAGAGGGGGAGAATAATCGGATTGATGGAACCTGGGTGATCGGCTACGCGAGTAGCTCGTCAATTAGGCCTTTCTGATTATGTTGTGAGGAGGTGTTGGGACCAGTAGATTCGAGAGGTGTCATTTACACACTGTAGCCAGGCTCAGGACCTTCTAGACAGACCAGTCGTCAAGAAGACCGCCACATCGTAAGAAATGCATGCGTACAGCCAACTGCTTCATCGGTCGCCATCCAGGCACAGCTAGCACCTTCACTAGGGGCCCCTGTGTCTTCTCGAACCATACGAAGGCGCCTAGTTGAAGGACATTTGGGATCGCGGAGCCCATTACGTGTGCTGCCCTTGACGCCCGCCCATCGGCACCTCCGTTTGGAGTGGTGCTGCGCACAAGGAAACTGGACTGCAGCGGAATGGAACCAGGTCGTCTTTAGCGACGAATCCAGATTCAATTTCAGCAGTGATGACAATCATGTTCGTGTGTGGAGACCCCGTGGTGAACGCCTCAATCCTGCCTTTACTTCGCAGCGACACAACGCTCTCACAGCTGTGTGATGGTATGGGGTGCCAGTGCTTGCGATACACGGTCACCCCTAGTATTGATCCGTGATAGCCCAGTGGTATGTCCATGACATCCTGCAACCACATGTGTTGCCACTCATGCAACGTCTTCCGGGAGCCATTTTTCAACAAGACAATGCTCGGCTTCACACGGCAAGGGTGTCACAAGACTGTCTCCGCACTGTTTCTACCCTTCCTTGGCCTGACCGATCCCCAGATTTGTCTCCAATCGAGCACATCTGGGATCATTTGGGACGGAGAGTTGGGCATCCTACGAGTTTGAACGAACTAGAGGCAAGGTTACTGCAAATATGGAACGAAATGTTTCAATACTTCATACAAAACTTTTATGCCTCAATGCCCGATCGTATCGCATCGTGCATTCGCGCTAGAGGGGGCTCAACAGGGTATTAAATACTCCGTTCTTTTGCCTTTTTCTCTGAAATAAATCCTTTTTCTTTGATTTTCTAATCATTTACTTTTATTAAAGTAGTCATTACGTATGTAAAATTTCGTTTCATTTTGACGACTCCTTCTTGGTGCGCTATTTTTTTTGTCCATGAGTGTACATATGACAGAATAACAATATTAAGTGACAATTAATTTTTATTCATTATCATTCAATTATCGTATTGTCATCCAAAACAATCGTATATATAAAATTTCAGTTCAAATGAATGTTTTAACACCAGAATGCCCAAGGAAGTCATATTGACTGCTTTTTTAATTTCTATTAGAAAAATAATTAACATGATTTCTTAGAATTTTTTAGAATATGTTTTTTTTCCAAGTGGAGTAATTTTTTTTTTGTTAATATTTACTAATAACTTGTTAAATCACTGTAAATAATATTAAAAATATTAAAAGTTAATTTTAAACAAATTTCTTTACACATTAATTATTTTTTCACAATACTGTTATTTTGACTGCTTTTGGGAAAAGTAGGTATATGCTAAGTTTCAGTCTTTCCAGAGTTAAAGTGCGAGAAAAAAAATATTTTGAAGTTTTGATCCAAGTCGCTAAAAATGAAGCTAACGTGGCTGCATCTGTAACTCTTTAAATAATTAGTTTCAGTCAAATAATTTTAATTAATTATAGTTAAATTATCGTATTGTCACCCAAAAAAATCGTGTATAAGAAATTTCAGCTCAAATGAGCGCTTTGCAATGTGAGGAAAAACCTTTTTAAGTTTTGACACAAGTTGCCAAAATGATCGCTAAGTCGTCAAAATTATGCCAACGGGGTTGTATCTGTAATTCTTTGAATAATTAGTTTTGATCAATTAATTTTTATTAATTATAGTTAAATTACCGTATTGTCATCCAAAATAATCGTGTATATAAAATTTCAGCTCAATTGAGTGCTTTAAAATGTATTTTATAAACGATTGTGAAAATTTGAACAAGATATATATATAGGGAGATTGTGAACTAATAGTAGGAATTGAAAAAGAAGAACTTTTTTGAAATTTGGGATTGAGATCAGTTGATTCTTTACTGACATTGTACTTAGGAGCTAAAAGAGGGCTCTAGGTTACGGAACTCGTATATTTATATCATGGTCACGTGACGAGGAGTTTGTTATGGAGAAAAAAGATTTTTACTTTAGTTTAAATTTCTGCTGCTTAAAGATGAAATATTCGAAACGAAGTTTTTATTTTTAATGGAGTTTAGGTGTCATGTACCCTATCTGGATAATAGTTTCACCTGTATACACAATCAATCTATATACTCAAAAATATTTCAATAAGATTTACAGTGGAACCTACTCAATGGATGGAAAATTTAAAGAGAAAATTTGCAGTAACGAACTTAACTAAAATTAAACAATGGCTAATTTACGATTAATATGTGAAATTGTTTTCTTTGTTTGATATTGAGTTCTAATTATTTTAAAAAATCAAAGGAAATAGTATAAAAATGTAATAAATTCTGTAAATTCTCGAATTCGTAAAATTTTGTTTCCTCAAAATCAGATAAATTAAACAGGTGAACTCAATAATTTAGCTTTAAATTAAATTTAATTACCTGTGATGCATTTGGTATTGAATGAAGGTAAAATACTGGATCAGAGCTGCTTCGTTCTCTAAAGTCTATCTTAACTAATTCTTATTTTTAAACATAAAGGTATGATTTTTATTTACATATTTATGTTTTAAATTGATAATATACATATACATGAAAAGTATATTGTACGCCTCCTTAACAATAAAAACAAGATTCATTCACAACAATGCAGGAAGTGGCGAATTTCAAAGACGTACTCAGAGGCTTCAGCTTCTTTGATACACTGCTGGCCGCACAAAATGCAACACCAAAAAGGACCAGAGATATCACAGCGAAATTTATTTGGCAGATAATATGTTGTACAAAGATCAAACGATTAAAATTACAGGCTCTTGTGACGTGTGGATCATGATAAATTCAGTAGTTAGTGTAGCCGCCATTATTGGCTATAACCGCAGCCACACGCCTCGGCATTGAATCAAAAAGGCTTTGGATGTATCCCTGGGGTACAGCAGTCCATGTGACTTCCACATATTTCCAAAGATAATCTGGTGTAGCAGTGGTTGGTGTATCCCGGATAAGTCGTTGTGCAAATATGGACCACACGTTTTCGATTGGTGATAGATCAGGAGAATAAGCCGACAAAGGAAGCAATTCAATCTGATGGTTAAAGAAGAACTCTTGAAAATTGCATGTCACGTGAGGTCGCTCATTATCCTGTTGGAATATATGGCTGGTGGCAAGTGCTGAATGTATAGAAGGACCACAAGTTCCAACACCTCAGAGATGTAGCGCTGGCTCTTCAGTGTACCGGCAATGCGTACCAGAGGGGTTCGGCAGTGAAATCCAATACCATACCAAGCTATGATACTGAGTGCAGAACCAGAGTGGCGATGCATAACGCAAAAGTTCAACAGCCTTTCACCACGGTGCCTCCAAACACGAATCCGACCATCGTGATGTTGCAGCCAGAAGCGGGATTCGTCAGTAAACACAACGTCGTTCCATTCCGTTGTCCATGTCCGCCATTCATCGCACCATTGGTGGCGCAAACGCCTGTGGTTTCCAGTCAAGGGTAAACGAAACAATGTAAGCCTTACGCACATTTCACTCTGCTGCAAACTGTGTCGAATGGTGCGAGAGGACACAGATTGAATCTGTTGTGTTATGATTCATGACATGGCTACGCATTCCTTCACTGCCTTGCTCACAATCCATCTCTCATCATGGACAGTGGTGCAAAGAGGTGGGTGCGATCGGCCCCGTCGGTCCGTCATTTATTTCTGCATCCAGCGAGATCTGATCTGCATCACAATTGCTTTGTTTCGTCCTACACGTTGACCGATTTCTCTAAAGGATAATCCACGATCCCTACAGGCTACTATTTTTCCTCCATCACATTCAGAAACTTGGTCAAAAGATACTCGATGTCTTCCACAAGGCATAGGTAAACAGCTTACGCAAAAAAAAATGGATGAAAAAACAATTGTCGTACTTCAAATCGCCAATCTATTCTCCCCTTATATAGCGCTTGCGTGTGACGCTACGGTCGACCGTGATGTTCGTCTGCACTATAATGCTAATGATTTGCATGTTTCAACGCCGCCAACGCAGGATGTGTATTTCACATGGTTTGCATGCTTTCTTCAGGGTATTGCATTGTGTGTGGCCAACAGTGTAGAATTGCGTTTGATTTACTATAACATCACCGCTTGCAGCTTACTGTCTTGGTATGAAAAAGTCTTTAAATGTAAAAGCAAAATTTTGCTGAACTTAAGAACCACACGAATAAAAAATGCAATTATATTTTTACATTTTTTTGATATTCCAATAATGCATGATTATTCATCATTATAATAAAATAATAAATACTTTTCACTTAATTTGATTTATAGACTGATATTAAAAAAGACATTGGCCATAAAAGAAGGATTAAAACGGGAATTTTACGAATAATCCCCAAATATATTCGACAACATGTACACAATTACATTCTTTAGCCTATAAAATTCACCTAATCCGCCTTAATACAAACAAGTCAATGAAGCCCAAGAACTACTTGGTGAACAATATTTTCCACTCTACTGAAGCACAATGCCAAATCCCTCCTGCACCAAGACATTCATCTCCAACCTCCCACAGTTACCTCCATTTACCAGATCTTCAAAAGCAACCTAATCACAGTATACAGCAAAAAAATTCTATTTTCCTCTGCATAGGTAACCGTTCTGGAGAAGTACACATCATTTTTCATCACCCACGTAATCAAAACCCATTTCTAAATCCCGTTATCCAAAAACTGATACCGACACCGAATCAAAAGAGAATAGGAACCCTCAATTTCTTTTTCTTTTCCATTGAGAAACTCTTACCGGTGACTCCAAAGAATAGGGAAACTTCTTGCATCCCCCCATAGAAAAATCCTCCGGTGGGGTTCGGAAATATTACTCCGGTGTAGATCCCACTTTATCGATTTTCTGGGTCATTGCTTTCTAGCATGCATCCCCTTTTTCTGTAACATCCATCAGGCATAAGGCTTGTAGACAGGTGTTTCATGGGGCATGCATGTTAGGGAAATGAAAGGATATGTATTTTGTATACTTTTTAGAGTTTTATTTCTCTCCTTTCAGATGATATTTAGTATAGTGGGTGGGTGTCTATGACACTTTTCAATAAAATTCGACAGTAATGGAATGGAAAGTTTGTGATATGTCTTTATGGAATGTAGTTCTTCAATTTTAGTGTTGGAAGTTTTGTCACCTGCTGAAGATGGATTGTTCTGTTCAGATGGGAAATACGTTAGAAAATAATACCAAGAAAAAGCTCCATTTAATGGAGAGTATGTTGAAAAGTTTTAAAATGCACTGAAGTACGAATATCAATACTAAATAAAAACCATCACGGCAACAGAAAAAAGATTTTTTTCCCCTTTTACTGCATACATGATAAAATGGAGGGACGTACATTAGAGTGGATAGCGGTTATGTAAAGAAAAAACGTTATTAATCAGAACTTACCTATGCGGAAAAGATGTTCTATAATATGGAGATTGAGAGAAAAATAATTAAAAAGCATAATATTAATATATTATTTCCAAATTTAATATTGCCACAAAGGGGTTGAATTTTCAAAAAAATGGAAAACTTAATTACGGTTAGATGATTTTACTCGAAGTTAAGTTACTTTTCTACAATATTAATAACCAAAATTTATGATTACTGATAACTCAGTAAGTACTGATAAGTTAGTACTATGTAACACTGCAACATTTCCTAACCCCAGCTTTCTCCCCATACCGTCGGATCAAAATAATTCAAGCTTTTTTCCGTCTTCTGTCCTCTGCTATTTCGACAGCAATTTTTTAAAATTTAATACTAAAGAAGCTGCTAAATGATCTTTTTTCTTATAACTATTTGGTAAGTGTCCTCTCATTGCAAAAAAAAAAATACTTGTTTTTTCGTAAAAGTTACTTTGACAAATACCTAAACCTTGCATTCTTCGTGGCAGTACTTAACATAAAAATGAATGTTTTACTTTATTTTTCTATTTATATACTAGAGAACATCCTTTACCCATAGGTAGGTTTTGAAATTCTGGAAAAAAAAATTCCAATCCACCAAATGTACATTTCGTGTATCATTTCATTTTGTTTTTCCTGTCAAGTGATAATGAATGACGTGGATGTTTATGATATCTTAGAACGAAATTTAAAAACAATGGAATGTGTTCTTTCAAACAATCCTCTTAGGAAACCTGCTTCAACTTTAGAGTTGGAAAATGTACCATTTGTTAAGGACAAGATATCTTATTTAACCAGAAAATCATCAGTAAATAATATTGGGGAAAATTTGATTCGTTCAAAAACATGTCGAGACTTAACGCTGGTAGACTGAAGTAAGTAGACTATTCATTGATAACGTGAAGACTTACTCCATCCACAATGACATACATCTCCAATGGATCCTCTCCCATGTAGATCTTTGTTTTAATAATCTGGCCGATGAATTGGCCAAGGAGGGCTCCAATGATTCTATAGATAGTAGTGACTTTTTAACATATAGTGAAATCTACTGAAAGTAAAGACCGACAATAACAGAACTTGGAAGACACCACCTAGTCATGATTGGTATCAACAAAATGGTCCTGGGGCTGCCCTGGAACTAAAAGGCGATAGGAAGCCACAGACAGCTATTACTAGACTAATCAGTGCTCATACCCGTGGACTAACATTTGTTCAGGGTCAAAAGACTTTCCCTGTATGCCTGAAATGTAATGTTCACCAGGCTTCATCGGAGCATTTGCTGTCCTGTATAGGGCTTGAGAAAAACTTTATCTTGGAGAATCCAACGATGGTGTATGATTTTCTATTGGTGAATGGTCTTCTGGAATGGTGAATGGTCTAGCTTTGTTATGGGTCAAGTGGAATAAGTAACAACAGACTGAAGTAAAAATATATTACAACCATTTAAAGAGATTAAGGCTTAATAAATAACAATACTTGAAGTAAAGTACACTTCCTTTCAACTATTAGAACAAGAGGTTTCTTACTATTTTAACCATTCATATATTCACAATTACAATGGGATATGTTTGAGTTTGAGTGTTTACTAATGTCGGGAAAAAAAGCTACACGAGAACTATTGTCAAAGGATTTCGTAATTTGAAGCCACGGCACCTGAGGCAGCCCCCTCTCTTCGAGCTTCCATATCACACCAATGGTAGGCTCCAACAGATTTAGCTCCTCTACAAGGCGAGTCTTCAGTGGCAAAAGACTCAAACTCATGACCCACCAGCTACAAGTCCGTGACCATATCCATTAGGCTACAGCGGCTTCAGAGGACATGCTTTAGAACGAAAGATTTTTATACACGAAGCAACAGCTAATAAATTTTAAAAATCAAATTACACTTCGGCAAAAGATAAAAAAATGTCCATTGACATACATTCATATCGGTGACGATTGTTTACATTTCTTATAAGAGAAAACAGAAAGAAGAAGAAGAATTAATTTCAGTAATCGATCATTGCCTAAAAAATTATTATTTGCTTAAATCTATAATAATTTCTAAGACAAAGAACACTGAAGATGGATTGTGAACTATTTTTATTTATCTCATTAATTCGAATCTTAGTTTTATATTGAGATTGTAATTCATATTACAAATTAACGCTACAAGTCATTGAGTACATTTTGAGATTCCTCCTAGTTTAATGTGAACCAATATTTCGCAACTTATTCTGCTCAACATTCTAAAATTAGATAGATTAAATCGGGATCCAATCTCACTAAAAACTAGCCAATGAAGTTATATTTTTTATATTTTATGTATTTAGTTTGTGAGACTCGACCTTCTTTCTGTTACTTCATTTAGTATGATTTTATTCTGCTTCAATGCTTTTATTCCTTCGAGCAAGCAACATACATTCTCCAAAGCTATTATTTCAAGTATATTAATAAATATAGTGCATTACGTCGTCTATTTTTACATATATAATGCTGTTAGAAGCAGCCGAAAGGAGAGCAAAAGATATAGTTTCACTTCTTTTTAAAGCAGTAAACGTGTATTTAATTCAAGACGTACTCGCGCGCGAGCGCGTATCTGATTTTAGATGATTATTATCCGTAATTTATTTTTGGAAGTGTGTTATATATGTTACAGTTTACATTGACTGTCCTGTGTTAAAATTCTATTTATCTAAAATCTAGGCTTACTGTATTTCATTTATCGTGCAGAGAGCATGCAAAATTTCCTGCAAAATTAATTAACCAAATAAAAAAACTGCTTACTCCTTAGTTTGTCTCGTGTAAGCGTTTCGCTTCTAGAAATCTGAACTGATTTATAAGTATAACCAGGGGCGTAACGTACACCCCCGCAAGCCCGCATCGTGGGGGCCTAGGATTCTAGGCGACCCAAGGCCTGACTGATGTTGCGTTCATACCTTTTGTAAAATCCAGCTTGGAGCCCTAAACCTGACTTTGCAGGGAGAGTAGGGGCGCAATATTCTTAGTTTCGCCACTGCGTATAACAAAGCATAGAGTTTCGTAGGTTTTATAAACAAATATAAAATTGTGTTTAAGAAAATATTTGCTCCACAGCAAGAATATTTTCTGCTTGAAATATACCCAACTCTTTTTTTTAGTCGGTAGAAACGTTCCTTATAAAACAGTGCGAAAAAATCGTGTAAAAAAATACATGCGACTTATGGTAAATTAATTTACAACAGGAATACGTTCCGGTTTTAAAAATTCTTTTTAGATGAAAAATCTCTCTAAATATTTTCCCAAAAAAACGTGCTAAAAAAGAAATAAAAAAATCAATGTTACATATTTATAAAGCAAAAACAAATCCTTTTTGTTACAAAAATAATTAAAATTAGTATACAGTGCAAATTTAGACTTAGTACTTACAATATATAAGAGTTCAAATTGAAATTAGGAGAATAAAACTACTAATTAAGAGGATGGTGGACGTTCACAATGTCAGTTTTCGGTCAAAATTGAGATTTTGATTTTTTATACTAATACTATCCCTTATATTTCATAGAATAATTATGTCAGAGACTTTTGTCACACTTTGATTAATAATTACTGAATTATTTTTTTATTTTAATCAAATAAATGTTTAAAATTCACTTTTCTTAGCCCCCAAATTTTCCCTTTTCATTGTTACGTAACATGCTCCTTGCGTTTTAAATTTCGTCATATCTCTTTGGTATTGTCACAACGTATAAAAGAGGATACAATTCATAAATATGTGCATTAGTTTTCTAAAAAAAAATAACGGATCATATTTTGTGCTGTTTTGAATACCTTGAATGTGTGATAATTGGCGAAAAATTTCATATAGTACGGAAAAAAAATTTTCATCAAAATTTATTCTGAATTTAAAATCTATGCACAGATATATTTTATTGTAGTTCATAAATATATACAAAAAAAATTATGTACATATCTTAAAAACTAATGCACAAGGAGCATTTTTAAAAATAGTTTTAAAAAATTTAGTTTTTTTAAAAAAATCAGTTGATAATAGTTTTTTTTTTTGAAAAAATACATTTAAACTGTCAAATTTAACAATCATTTACTGCATTGATTCCATTTTCAGCTAATTAAGCCAACAATTTAAGAAATTACTTTTAATGGTCCACCATCCCCTTAACAAATATTCATCGCTACTAGCCCGCACGTTTATTACGAATTGGCTCAAACATATTATCATTAGATGTGTCAGATATGTCTGGCACAACTTTCGGTTTTATTTCAGATGAATTTCGTTCATTATTAACGACCTCTTTGGGTTATTTTGTTGTTGCAAAGTCGTATTAGCTGTTGTCTTTTTGGTTTCTCAAGTTGATTATATAATTCTTGATATTCTTCTACACTAGATTACGTAGAAATTTTAATGCAAGCTCTATGTAAGGATCATGAGGAATAAAATATTGTTCCATACTTGAATTAAATTTCAAGCCCTCGCGAATTAAATCAGATGTTAATAGCTGAACTTCACCTTCGACTTTGTCACATTACTGACTTCTTTATTACCGTAAACAGTCATAAACTAGTTCAAATAATCATTATAATAATCATTATCCAAAGGGCATGAGTCTCCAATTTTTTTAGAATTCGTACTAGAACAAAACATTTGTGTAAAAAATGAAATTCATTAAATTCGTGTTTATTTTAAAATCATGTAACAAAAGTCCATGTATAAAAAGAGTTGGGTGTATTTAAAAATAATCACAGTCAGTAGATTATTAAGTTTGTGATGCGGGCAATCCGCCCTACGAACGGCAATCTGAAATGAATATAGGACTGAAAAACAATAAAAATACAAGAAATAACTAAAGTGTACAACTGTCGTTTGAAAATAAAAAGCCTAATGAATAGATGAAATAATCTATACATCATACTATATGAGAAATAAAAGAGTGTTTTGTATAAATGGAACATATTTTGATAATCAATGCAATTCCAAGGTCTTATTTCGAATGTAAAGCACGCATTTTACATAAAAGCTACATTACACGGATTTCCTTTAATGTGTATATTATACAAGCAATCCACCCGAGAACATAAAGCGCGCCTTCTAAGGCCAATAAATCTATTTTTGTGTTTATGTATCTCTTGAAGTTTTGGTATATTTTTTTCTGTGTCGGAAAGATTGAATTGAAATCTAATTGCTTTCAAAGCTCAGTCCTTCTTTTTGACAAGTTGGCGTAATTCAAGAACAGAGCAGTCAAATTTGCATTGGTGAATGAAAAATTTATTTGTTTGTTGAATCTTAAGCAAATTCAAAATGATAATGAGATAAAAATTAATTTTCAAGCTTGCATTGTGATTGTTGCTTTTATATAATAAACTTCTCGAGTATTAGAGTGAATCTTGATTATAATTGGAATTACTGTGAAATTTAAATGTTTTATTTAATTAAAATGAATCACATTTTCGGAAGATAGTGTATTCAGAATTATTTACAACAAATAATGAGATAAAATGGCAGTCGTAGATCAAGTATATTGCACGGATTTAGATTTATGCAAAGAAATTTTTTGCAATGTAAAATGCATTGGCTTTCATATATGAAATGAATGTATCGCTCCTTTTTCTCCTTCTCCTCACTTTTTTCTCTTCCTTACTGAGCTATATAAATATCGCTTAAATATTTCAAACAAAATCACTTGCATATGGTTTTCTTCAACAATTTATTTCATATATATCAACCTTTTCTGAAATTATATTTCAAATGGAGATAATATTTTTAAGAAAATGAGAATTTTGCTTTTTGATTAGAATACAAGAGCAATGTTAGTTTTTAAAAATAAAAAAAGTAATTAAAAATCTCACTAAAACAAATACATTTTTTGATTTTTCATAAACGGATTATCCACAAGACTATCGCCAAAAGCTTGGAAAATTAACTAAAATTCATCTATTTTAAATAAATCTATCAATTGAATCTACGAGTTCTTATATGTCTTTTTAGCATGAATGAACGCACATTTTAAATTAAATATTCAAATCGCATCGTGAGTTTTATATAAGTATGTTGGACGTTTCTTAAAGTGAATTTTCGCTTGTGAAACAATAAGATCGCAATTTTGAAAATAAAGTGCGGCAGAAAATACTTTTAGAAAGTAATAAGAGAAGTACTTTATTATTATTTTTTTTTATTTTGAAGATGGTATCTGTGAAACACCATTGAATACTTTACAATGCTTATATGGATGGAGAATATTAAGGTTGAAGTAGCATGTGTATGGTTAAGGCTGTCTTTGTCAAATGTTCTAAAGCAGGGCTCCGCAACCATTTTATCGTTGCGTACCGGTCAACGTTTGATAATTTTACCGCGGCCCACTGAGGGTGGGACACGTTGATTGATTATATTTTAGATTGTTTTGATTTAACTATTTTAATTTAGTTACATTTAAATATGCCTTCAGAATAAAATATAGTTACACCAAAACTGAATAAATGTGATTTAACGTGGAATATAAAGTGGTTTCCGTGGAAAGTTGCACAAATCCGAGAGAAATGCACCATTTTAAATAAAATGGTAATAGTTTAATGTTCTTTAGGCAACCCGGCACCATTTGATCCCCAAACCGGGGGTTGCGGATCACTGTTCTGAAGGACAAAGCGCGAAACACGATTTCAGACAGAAAATTGTCTGGATTCTCATGAAAATTTGCGACGTCGTAATTCGATTATCTTCGTTTAAGATACAGTTTTTTTTCTAATTCCTAAATATTCCGCAAATAAATAATTTTTAATTTTAATGTGCAAAATGATGCCTTAGTATTACGATAAAGAAGACAAATTGCGAAACAAACTTTATGCGAATAAAGTAAACCTCTCAACTAAAAATTAATAGTATAAAATATGCTGCTCTTTATAGGATAACACAGCCAAAATATATATTGGAATACTTTATATCTGAAATAGTTTTCTGAATGCGGGTCCTGTCTTTTAATAATGCGCCAAACACATTTAAGCGAAGACGATTTAGGAAGGCATGGAATATGGGATGATGATGAAATCGTACTATACATCACCGAGACTAAAAACAAGATGATCCCCCTCCCTCCCTCCCAGATTAAGAGCTTCTCATACCGAGATAAAGTTAAGTCACGGTTTTGCGCTAGATCATACCAAAACAGTTCTTGGTTATAATTATAATTCTATTTTTACGCGATAAATTTATTCCTGATGAATATTTGTAGAACAAATTCGTGTAAAAAATGCATTGCATCAATAGAATAGAAGACTTTCCAGTCGATGCAAATGTATCCGATTTCGAAGCATGATGTATTCTTCGACGAGTCTAATAAACTAGTTTTACTAGCTCAAGTTCAGCTTCGTACTTAAAGCGATCGCTGCTGGATAGTTTTTTTATGAATTATAGCCAATGTAGCTTCATTAAGGGTTTTGTCAATTTGAGTATGTATTTTTTCTCTTCGAGAGTAACGTCTGGTCTGTCTATACCGATTGTGCACTAATCAACTGGAGGTTCAAACACCAGTTTAATGTGTGTGTGTGTGTGTGTGTGTGCGTGCGTGCGCGCGTATATATATATACCGTTTTTAGTTTTCTTATTCTTTCATCTTCCAAAATCGGTGTATTTGGTATCGTGAACTCGATGCCTTGATATTAGCAAAGCAGAATTTTTTCGATTCGAAAACAATTACGCACGGTTTTAGGAGATATTAATAAATAAATGTACTACTTATGAAAAAATGATAATAGAACTACTATTTGAAATGTAAGCTTTCTAAAATAAAACATACCTTCATCTCATGTGTGTGAAGGATATTTTTTTTCTAAAATATAAATTACTCAGGTATTGATAAATAGCTATAATCGGTAAAACTAAAGTTAACTGAATTAAGGTGTTTGCAACTTTTATATATATATATATATATATATATATATATATATAATTTGCATCATTTATATAGATTTTATTAAATGAAAATAAATCTTTGAAATAACAATATTTATTATTTGCATAGGTAAAATAGTTTTGTTCGATTATTTTCTGTATCGAATTCATGAGTCTGAGAAAGTATGCTTTTTTTTTTCTAAAAAATATTTTAGTCTTGGTCTATTAAAGTTCTTTTTTCCAAATTTGCTTCTTTTTTTCCATGTTCTTTAATTACTTTTTTCCATTGAAGAATGCTACCTTAAGGTATCCGACTACGTTCGGAACCATGATTATGCAAAAGCGTATAAATGGATAATATTTATGATATTTAGTGTCACTTTGATTAGAAAATGCATATAAAATTGTTTTAAGAATAGTATTACAATAAAAAATTATTTAAGTACAATATTTTGACAAAAAATGAACATAGAATGACCCATTTTCAAAACATTCTCCTTTTGTGAAAAATGCTTCTATTATACTAATATTTTGCCTGTATATAGCTCAGACCTCTGTATAGAGGCTCAACTAGAATTTTTGAAATATATAACTTAGAAGAGGGTTTATCCATGTTTTACGACAACAGAGGGGTGAAATTTTAAGAAAAAAACGCCGATAATTATTTCAATTGGTGGTAACTCTGAAAATAATGTGAATTTTTCAACAAAAAAAAAATAGTCCAGACTTTCTGGAGAAGTCTTTACTTTATATAAGTAAAATATTATTATTTTAGAAGCATCTTTTATAAAAGGAGAACATTTTGAAAAACGGTTATTCTAAGTTAATTTTTTGCCAAAATATTGTATTTAAATATTTTTTTTTTGTCAAAATGTCCTTAAAACAATTTTATGCATGTATTCTAATCTAAGTGACACTAAATATCATGAAAATTATCCATTTACGCGCTTTTTTAAAATCACGGTTCCGAACGTAGTCGGATACCTTAAGAGCTCCAGACTCGCAGCACTTAAGGTAATTCAATCTGTATCTTTTTCATTACTTTATCACACTGCTTCTGCCATAAGAAGAACAGTTTGCGTGACGGCAGAAAGAAACGAATCCGATCCTCAAGAAGCCATTCCTGGAGCTTATGATCTCCATCTTGCCTATCAGGTAGAAAACGATGCGGGATTTTCTTTCCAACCCCGTTATTACCCTGTTAGATAATCGTAGAGGGCCCTTGTAATGCTCTAGTCCCCCGTTCTATCTTCAAGGCAACGCTCAGTTACCCCACAAGGGGGAAGCTCGCCAATCGAATCTGCAACCCCTGAATGAACCTGTCTCCTGCCAACAGTTGCTCCTATTCTTCAATCATATAGCCCTAGTCTACCTCCAGGGGATATGTTGCTTCAGAGGGCGAATGGACTAGGGTGCGAGTAAACAATTTATGTGGCCTCCGAGTATTGACCCAGAGAATGGGGATGTTAGGAGGTGGTCATTGAGGGATTCGATTGTTCAATTCTATGCATCGAATTGCAGAAATGATTAGTGAGAGTTTGTAGGCTGGAGATAAATTTCTTAATGGGGAATAGGTATTATAAAGGATTTTGAAAACCCATGATTAATGTTTAAAGAGTTCATTATATATAATAGAGAACAGTTTGAATATCACGATAAAGAGATTTGGTCTGTCTAAAATTCTGCTTAAATTTCATTAGAAAAAGGAACAATGGAAAATCTTTTTTCAACTATTTTAAGAGAATATATTGGTATAACTAATATTTAAAAGAATCTTATTTCTTGAATTTAAGTGAAAGTTAAGCTAAAAAAAATATTCTTGAATTCTTCTTGCCGTGTTGGAAAAATTGTTAATTATTTTTTTTTAATATGCTGTACTTTATAATTTTTTCAAAAATTTAATCATCTGTATAGAAATTTTATTGTCTTTGTGTATAAACACGTTCTTAAATTCATATAAAAATTAAAATGATTAAATTCATTAAATTAGCTTTTAGGTGTAATGGTTCTGGTTTAACGATAACTTTCTAAATCTCTGTAAGAAAACCTAATTTTATAACTGCTTAAAAAGCTTAGGTTAAATTTTTCTTCTGAAAATAGAATGTTGTAGGAATATAAAAACTCTCTTAAAATATGTAACCAAACATTTCCTAATTGCTTTTAAAGGACCAATATTATTATTAAGGTCAATATTATTATAGATTTCAATAATTCGTATAAATATTTAAAATTACGATGGAATAGAACGTCTGAATCTAATATTCTAGAATTATATATTATATTAATTTAATAAAAAAATTATTTTAAGTCTAATTTAAAGCTGAAAAACTATTTTAATACCCTGGTGATTTTGAAAAGCAAAAATTAAAAATCATTGCTGTAGTAGGTTTCAATCAATATTTTCGAATTTTTCAAATAATGTATTTCGAAGTAAAATTCAGACAAATAAATAAAAGCAAATAATAATTCAGATTTCTATTGTTTTCATTTGTTCAGAACTACATTTGAATCTTAATGACTAAATGCTTGCTTTTTACATTTTCGATTTTGGTTAAATGATTTTTTTTACAATACCTCAATCAGAATTGATATTTTAATCTATCAATTTGGTAGCTTAAGCTTAATTCCTATGGTTCTTAACATCTGCTTTTTCCTTTTGTATATCAAGACAATGAAAATGCGAAAATACGCTTCTATAATAAATATATTTATTTGAATTAGTATACATATTTTAGTTATTTTTACGTTATTGAATTTCCTGCAGCGACTGGCATCCGTCTATATGCTGCCGCACTAAAAAAAAATACCAGCTTCCGGGAAATGTACTAGATCTGTAATGGTAAAACACCAATCCACAGCCCATTAGAAATAAAAGGAAACATTATTGAATTTTAAAAGAATAAAGGGAAGGAAATGGAAAACTTAAAATGTATTTATATTAATTAAAATGACGAACTGGATTTTTTCCTCTTAAGCATTTAAAAAAAAACCTTAAACATTAAAAATTTTTATTACATATTTTTTGAGAGATATAAATGAAGAATGTACTGTACGTATCAAAATACTATCAATTGAAAATTTATAAATAAAAGATTCGATTATGTTTATTGGCTCGACTTTCCCTTTCTTAAGTATTTTTATATAATCTTTTTCAGCAGTTCTTAAACTTTCGATCGCCGCGGCCTTCCTTTATGTATCAGCCTGACATCACGGACCCCCAAGATTTTGAATACCCTCCCTGACTCCCAATACATGGCTCAGTGCTTTAAAGATTCCGTAATAATCCTAAGAGACTACCTCTGTACTTATACAGACCATTTTAAGACTTCTTTTTTTACCTTTGTTTCAAATAAATAAATAATGTGCTTAACTCAGCGTTTCTCAAACTGTGGGACACGGCCCTAGGGGAGGGGCTTGATAACCTAATGTGAAGGGTGCGAGCATATCGAAAAAACGAAAATAAAAGATTATTTAAAGTATTATTAATATACTGAAAGGAAACAAAAAAATACATTCTGTCAGAATAAAAAATAAATACACATTTACACTGACGTAATATACTTATAAATATATCAAAACTGCTCGATGTCTTTGATAATTAATTTAACAATACTAAGTTAAGAGCAAGTTTAATAATTACCACTGACCCCCCCCCCCTAGGCTTATCATATATGTATAAAATTACATACAAAATTTAATACCTATCTTGATAATTTGTACGGTTTATAGTTATAATCGTATTGCATAGCTTTAGAGTCAAAGTGCATTCTTACTGAATTCAATACATTGTTATTGTATGGAGGGGGGTGTGATTGAAATTATGACTGAAAATTGAGTCGCAAATATTGAAAGTTTGAGAAGCACTGACTTAACTGTATTAAATAAAAATATTAAAGAGAAGAATGGTACTACATTTCTTTTGCAAGTGCTTTTATATCAGGTGTAATATTTGAAATCTCCAATCTCCATTTTGGTTTTACACTTTCCAGACGGCTTCTGCATTTATTTTTGAGATAAAGAAATGAAAACATTCTTTTCACATAAATAAGTAGTTTAGAAAGGTATCAGAATTTTCAGAGTTTTCGTGAACAATTTGGAAAAATTGGAAGGGGGACTGGAACTCCCAAAATTTTGGAAGGGGGACTTATTCTTGTAAATCAATTAAAAAAAAAAATCTTCATTAATATTCTTAATCGAAATACATATTCTAGTACAGTTTTTTCATAGTGAAAATTCGGTGATATAGATTAGAATGGCACATCATTTTTCTCAGTCTGTAAAACATGAAATCTTAACGTTAAATGAGAGACCTTCATATACCCCATAGAAAGACGCTGAGAATCCCTAGAGGTTCACGGACCACAGTTTAAAAACCGCTGGCCTCTTTCCTTATATTGCTTTTATTCGTGTCCTTTTATTTTAAATTCAGTACTTTTTATAGAAAATAACTTAGCTAATTCCTACATTCTTAACCTGTTTTACATTTGCTATCAAGGCCAAATCCAAAAGTCTAAGAAAGAAATGTCGCAAGAGATAACAGGTTCTTTTGCTTCACTTGCTGTCTTCCTTAACTCACTATGATACAAAAACTGATAGAGAAAGAAATCATCCTATCTTGAAGGAACCAATCTTTATTTTCCCTTCATGACTTACGCTCTCTTCATCTACGCATGCCACTTGCCGAGTTCCCTACTGATCATCACCTACACCCATCAGGCGAGAAGAAACAAAACATCACCATGGTGCCATTAGCTTTTATGGTCCACTCTCTCCTCAACCATATCTTTCTGGACAAGCCCTTCGGCTTACGCTACTGTCCTTCACACCGATTCCAATAACCGCAAAGCCCCCTCCTACAATGCATCTCCACCCTAGCTTTGTTATAGAGTATCGACCAGATGAGGGGTTGGGTTCATTGAAGACCCCTCAGATGCGATTCTTGGTAGTTTTCTTCCCCACACGGTGGATATTTATTTTTTTTTTCTTTACTTCCCTTGTTGATGGGTGGTGGGCAGTGCATAATGCTCATTAGCACATTTATTACAAACAGAAATAAAAAAAAGTCTACCCCTAGGGTCTTGTTACCCGCGATAGTGGATGTCGGTACCTATTGTTGTCTGATATCGTACATTCCAAGCGCAGGATGGGAGAAATGTTTCAAAGAAAAAAAAGTAATATTAAATTAAATACCACAGAACGGGGTTTTTTTTCTGCTGTTTTATTCTTAAAAGTTTAAAAGGAAATTGATAGAAAACCCTTTGGCATTCCTTGCATATATAAAGATTAAAACGGAGAAAGGGTTAAACTAACCAACATAACGTGACTCGGAGATAAAAAATCTGAAGTATATTTTGGTTCTTTTGAAAATTATATATTACACGTATTCCAAAATCATTGAAGCAAAAATATATCTATTTCTTCCGATATAAATGTTCTCCATTTAATTTTAAAATAAAAAGATAAAAGAAGAAATACATACTAGTTATTTCTCCTTTTTAGTTATGATATTTGAATGTGATATGTGATACAAAACGAATCAGTTTATTAAAACTTTAAAAACACTTCCTTTAAATCTACATTAAAAGAACAAAAATAGGAATACATACTAATTATTTCTTCTTTTCAGTTGTGATATTTGTATAAGAGATGTGATGCAAGACAAAAATTAGTTTATTAAAAATTATATTTATACTACTTTTACTACTTTTTATGCTGCTAATGGCCTTGATATTTCCGACAAAATAATGAGAAATACTAATTTGCAAAACAATGTAGTTAAGAATACTGTTGAAAGTCGGAACTAATTGTTAAGATTCTCTAAAATTAATTTAGATGCGTGGGATGGCCCCGTAAAATATGAAAGTTATATAAACAAGATGTGAATCACTATCAGTACGATAAACTTGTATGAGAGGTAGGGGGCACAAAGAAAAGAACTAAAATAAAACAGCATTACAAGATCGGAAGTTCTTTCTGTACAAACTAGGGACACAAAAAAAGAAGACAAGAACAGAAAAAATAGCAATACTTTTGTGTAACAGAAAGCATTTTAATGATACGTTTAACATTAGTAAAAAGCACACATGCTACAGAAGGTGTTTGAAATTTCGTTCACAAAGCAATGGATTACCTCCCATTGTGAAAAATTCCTGGGGTGTCTTGAATTTCGCTGGCAGCTACCGAGATGCGGATAACTAGGTATTCAACTGATTCAAAGGAAGTCATGTACATCAATACCCTAATATCCTACAGAAAAAAATCGAGGCATGATAAATCTGGGGAATCAGCAGGCCAAAGAACTGGACTAATCCAATTATGTCTAAAGGTGTCATTTAAGGGCTAACGGCAGGGACGTCTTAATGTATGGGCCAACTGGGCTCGGGCCCAGGGCCTCGTCTCGTTCTCGACTCAACCTTAATAAGATAATGATTCGAATGATTTCAAAGGTCAAATAAATTTTTCTGGTTGTATTCTCCGAAAAACTAGGAATTTCGGACGATATGTCAACTGACTGCAAGGAATTAACGTCGTCCACGTATAGGCCTATGCCTACCATCATACACCAATAATTACTCCTTCAATCAAAAGGCGGCTAAGTCGAGTCAGTTTGTGCGATTGTAAGTTATGCACATTTATTTGTTTGGGGTTATTGTTTGTACGAGTATTTGACAATGTATGTTATGTACTATTAAGGGTCATATGTGGGACCTATATTTGTGTAAGGGTGCAGGGCCTTCTTTTGCGTAGGGGCCCAGGGCCTCAAAAAGTCTTAAGATGTCCATGGCTAACGGATTTCATTGGTTTAATGGGGAAAGCCCTATCATCCTGGAATCGCAAAGAGCAGCGCAAAGACTGAGGAACATATGCTTCTTCGATAAATTCCAGCAGAACTTGCTTCAAGAAGATTCTTAATGTTTAGACCTGCTACAAATAGTATGGACTCATGCGGCTCATTGGAAGTACTCTCCATTCGGTGGATTAGGAATTTTCTTGTCGTTTTACTTCCTTCTCATCGACTACCCTGTATTCTTAGTAGATCTTTCGAAGTATCCATTCCCACGTAATCTTCTGTGCATGAATGGTATGAGAAGACCTGTTATGGAAACATTCTTCAAAGAACTGTTGAAGAGTTCGTTACGATCTGCAGCTTCATATGTGAGATGCATGTCGGTCAATTCAGCGCTTGAATATTTGTCCACCCTACTACCTAAGCGACAGGTTCTCAAATGTTATTACCATTTTAATATTAGTTACAAGCGGGATCAATAAAAAGGTGAGCACCCGTGCAACAACGTTCTCTTATGCATGAAGAAATCATTTCCATCACCACAATGCTATGTGATTCCGAAACGTCCTAGTGCCTGCCCGTGCCTAGTGCCTCCTTTTGTAAGTGTGGCCGTGTGTGATATCTACATAAACTAGTACCAAACATCACGCAAAGACGATTGTTTTGGTGTGGTCGATAAAGTACTCGCATTCGGAACGGAAGGTACCCAGATCGAACCTGGGTACCTTCCTACGTTGGTGACCCTGGCCAAGCAAAGGAACCGCACCCTTCATGCGCCGCAGTCGTGGCGCCATCTATCCACCGCAAAAGCAACTAAGCCGTCTCACACAAATGACGCAACTGCTCACATGCTCGCCACGAATATAGTATGATTCATTCACCTATACGCCGAATCACTGGCATGGGGGTATGTGGCGGTGTGATATCTATATAAACTAGTACCCAACATCACGCAAAGACGATCTTTTTGGTGTGGTCGATAAAGTACTCGCGGAAGGCACCCAGATGAACGGAAGGCACCCAGATGAACGGAAGGCACCCAGATCGAACCTTCCTTCCTACATAAGTTTATTGCATTGATAGTGAATCACACCTTGTATAAATGCATAATTGAAAGTCATGGTTTCTTTTAGATGTAGTCGAGTCCGAAAAGGTTCAGGAATGCAGGCTGATCCCATACTTGTTTACCGAGGTAATAAAATAGTTTGGAGATGACACATATACAGAAACAAGAAGGCTCGCACGAAACATAAACGCAGCCGCGACAAAAAGAAATTGCGCAAGTACAGCCTAAGATACGTGTGTGTGTGGACAGAAGTGTTCTCTTTAATTAATCAAAACTCTCAACTTATTCAAATCTTCGATACTTTGAGAATTTTTTAAAACAGTCGCCAACCACATTGGTCAATGAAACATTTTTGATGATCCGCAGAAAAATTGGGACATTATTTATATTTTTTTCTGAAGATTCAGTAATAGATTTTAAATATAATTAATCTGTAATTGGTTCTACTGAATAAAAGTCTATAAAAAGATCTCCTAGTTTTGAAAACTAAAAATTGGAGAACACAAGCAGGTAAAAGGCTGGCCTGGAAAAGGCTTCTTGAGAAAACCAAGGCCCACCCTGGGCTGTCGAGCCACTGAGGAAGGAAGGAATCTATAACCTTTGTTGTTGTTGTGCATTTTTTATCCTGGGAACAAGAAGTGAAGAATGGAAAGCATACAATACAATAGAAGAATATACACATTTATTACAGATGATGATCCCAGCATATAACAAGAAGGGGTGCGCTGCTTTCCTTTCGAGACGGGAATCCATTACAGGCGAAAGACCGACTTCTTTCCATGTCTTACTCAGGATTCGAACCCGAGTCCACTCGGTTACAAGCCGAGGGTCATAGCCACCATACTGGCTGGGCAACATCTATAACTTTTAATGGGTTCATTTCACATTAATAAAATAAAAGTTTTCTGATTATTGTTATATAAATGCATCTACCTTTTTTTTCTAAATTCATATTAGTGGGCCACCAAATATAACATTGTAATTTAGTGGTCTATGAAGTTCTGAAGGTTGGCGACCGCTACTCTAAAATATCAAATTTAATCTTTAGTTCATTACAAAAGTCTGACAACGGGGACTTATATTGAGAATTAAGGTTTCAGTAAATTTAATACTCCTGATAAGCGGATAATTAAAGAGAATTGAGGATAAAGCGATGTCTAGGAGGGATTAAGAGGACGGAAGTAACAGGTTTTTAATTTCAAACTTCAGGAAACGAACAAATGTATATATCGATCAATGACCAATAAATTCCTAACTTAAAACTGTTGATACGTGAAAAGGAAATAAAATTCTTCTATAGAGTTCATATGACATCAAGTCTATTTTAATGTCTTGAATTCTAAAAATATTTTAAATGATTAGCAAATATGTGAATAACTCTAGATATTTCTCTGATATTTTCGGAAGAATGTTACTATTTATTCAAAATTCTGCTTGCAGAATAATCACACACACAAAATCTTTAATTAAACATAAACGCATACACTTATGATCATACTAAAAGAAAGCCTTTTCGAAAATTTACCTTACTCTATATAATCAAATTTATGTACACTCATAGAATAAGATAATATAATTGCTTTTATAATTTTTAAAAAAAGTAAACCCTGTTATTCTTTTAATTTTTTGCAATAAAAATTCATTATATATTTATAACGTTTCATATGATCAATCAAATATAGTACAATAGAACCTGTTTTTGTGCGGTCCTTTTTTATGCCATTTAATTTTGTGCGACCGCATAAAAAAATTCTGCAGTATTTCGACGAATTTGCTTGTTATATGTAAGAATTCATGAAATTTTTGAATGTTTTTTTTGTGCGGCTATTTTTATGCGGCCCCTTTCAACCGCACAAAAACAGGTTCAACTGTACTTCTTATCCTTTTACGTAAGGGATCGTGATTTTGAAAAAGAGCATAGATGAATATTTTTTTTTATATTTAATATCCCCTAATTTATATAAAGTTGTTTAAATATTATTAAAATAAAAAATTATATCAATGCAAATTTTTGCATAAAAAGGAAGAAAGAATTACATATTTTCAAAGCATTCCCCTATCACATAAAGAATGCTTCTATAATAATAATATTTTGCCTATATATAATTAAAACTTTTGTATGGAGCCTAACTAGGATTTTTGAAATATCTAATTTAGACATGGATTTACTCATATTTATATATATTGGAGTGAAGATATTTCAACAAAAAACATCAGTTATCATTTCAATTGATTGTAACTCTAAAAATAATGTGAATTTTCCAAAAATCCTCGTTCAGGCTCTGTAGAGAAATATTGGCTATGTATAGAAAAGTATTATTATAGAAATATTTTCCATAAAAGGAGAATGTTTTTAAATTGTAATTTTTTCTTCATTTTTTGCCAAAAAATTGCATTTAAATATTTTTTATTGTAATAATATTCTTTACATGTATATCATAATTCAAGTGACACTAAATATGAAAAAAATTCATTTATACGTTTTTATAAAATTACGGTTCCGAACGTAGTCAGTAGGCTTACGACATCTGTCTACCGTAAAGTAATGATTTTTTTTTTAAAAAAAAATGACAACATTTTGGGATTTTATTTTATAGGTCATCTTATTAGCTTTATAAAAATACCAAGTTTATAATTTTCCATTCACTAGAAAAAAAAAACTACATTTGTTTTAGTAAAAGCAGATGCCATAACTTTACATAAGATGTCAAACTTCAAAATGCGTTTTACTCGAAATGTGTTTTTTTTTTCGAAAAACTCAAACGGGGACCGCGATTGCTCAAAAAGTTTTTTAAATAATTTGCTGAAGTATTTTGTGAATGTTCTGTGTAACAGTAGATGTGTTTTAACCTTCAGATTTATCAATCACCGTTTTATTACAAAATTTACAGTCCTTTATGTGAATATAATCACTGTTTTTTTAAACAATTTTATATAACTAAAATAAAGTGCTCTAGTTTTTGTAAAAACTAAAATATTTCTTATCCTGAAGGTCATTTCAAAAGAAATAGCAAAGTAAAACATCAAAATTGAAAATTTGTTCATTTACTATTTGTACAATGCGGGTCCCGTTTATGTAATTTCTTGTCAAGTCTTACCCATTTTTCCCCCTTTTGTGAGAGGCTAGCACCTCTCTCTTGGGTACCTAGATATGTGGGTGGTAGGGAAGAAAC
Source organism: Trichonephila inaurata madagascariensis (assembly GCA_019973955.1). NCBI lineage: Eukaryota > Metazoa > Arthropoda > Arachnida > Araneae > Nephilidae > Trichonephila > Trichonephila inaurata. Next base: position 388,177 of record BMAV01006275.1, read on the forward strand.
ACTCGACATGATCCAATTAATCTATTTATTTATCACACACAATGAAAAGATACAATTTCAACTAATAACAGTAAGGGAATGTCTCAATGCCAACCGTGAAAGTGGAACAACGACAGTAATACACGAACGATTAGAAGACTATCAAACTTGTGTGTGTGTGTGTGTGTGATCCTTACCTTAATAAAGGATCTAACCTATCATCCGATTTAATCTAATATCAATTCATCACAGTGAACAATCGTCACTTTAAAACTTCCTTCTAGTGAGTTCTTAATCACAATAATTCAAATATGGTACCTTCAGTAGCAATCTCACCTGATTCGAGTATATCTCCTCTCCTACTCTCTATTCAAGCTAGAAAACCTGAACTATATATAGTAAGTTAATTTGAATATCGCGATTTTCTGCTTCCGAAGGGTTGGTTGTGAATGACGCGAATTGATAACCCAAAGAATTCCCAAGAGGATTAATTGAAGGTTCGCGTATAGATCCGTCACAATTTTAGGAGTAATAATTTATTTTTCACTCCTTAATTTTAGCCTTTTTTTCTTAAAATTTACTAAATAAAACTAAAAAGGACAAAAAAAAAAAAAATCTCCATTCCTCCATTTTTTTTTTAAAAAAAAAGTTGTCGCAAGTAGTTGGATACCTTAAGGCTGTATCAGACTTGAAAAGTTCTTCGTAGCAATTGTCGTTAAAATATAAATCTTCACGGCACATGCTGATCTTCGCGAAAAGTTTCAATTGATTGTCTACTCACTTTAGAAGCCCAGCTCTTTGAAAGAACTAAGTACCGTTAAAGTACATCTTAATTCTGCACTGAAAAGGCCTCTTTTCAATTACGCCAAGACTAAAAGCGTACAATAACCACTCCCATACAATTCATTAGACCACATCCTTCCTACCTCTTATCACACTTCTTCCACCCCATTATTCTTACTTTCGAAACACCCCTTTTCTTTATCAGCACATGCCCTTCCACGGCAAAGATTCACAGCAATTAACACACCAAAATTCATAAAATTTCCAAAAGCATTAAAAATCTCACCCGTAGAAACTCTCGCCCTCAGGGTCTCCAGGGAACTTTCCCGTTTATCTACTTTATATTTAAGACTGGAAGGGAAAAAGGAGGTGGGGGTCGCGAAAAAGAATCAATCTTAATTATTCGCAACTCTCCTGGAATAATTTAACCACACCTTCCTAAAAGTAGTAAATGCCCAACAGCATTTTTTATCGCCAAGGGGGTTGGAGAGTAGCGAAAAAAACCATTACGAACGAAGCTTACGAAAGCAATTTCGAACTTAAGATATCGTCTTTTTTTAAGAAATAATGAGATACTTCGAAGCGCGGGAAATGTTTTAATAAGTTCTCCACGTCTAAGAATGGATTTGGTTCGGGAGTAATTTGACTTGAGTCGTAGAGTCGTCTCTATAGAAGTGAACTGAAATGAGATGAAGTCGTGCCGTTGGTGGAAAAAAAAAGAATATTACATTTTCGCACGCGATTGGACAGTACAGGGAATTCTCCAGGAAATGTTTCATTCCACTTAAACATAGCAATTAGAATCATTACGCAAAGATAGTTTTCGATAAAGTGCTCTATAAATGCACAGATTGGGCATGGATTTTTATTATTCATTTGCTTTACTGCGTCATAAGTAGATTATTAACGAAATTTTCTTATTATATGTGTTTCGAATGGATGTAATGTATAAAAAAAAGTGTATGAACAGGGTTTTAAGGGAAATAAGAGTGGTAGAAAAATATTAGAAAGCCTGGAAATCAATCAAATCAAAATAAATCGTAGAGCTAGAGAGCCTTAGAATTAATACGTTTCTAAAAATAATTCTGCGATTTTTTACTCATTTATTTTTTAGTCAAGGGAATTAATAACATGACGTTTTTGACATAGAATTATTACGGGAGCTTTCTAGAAGAAGTGAAATTATTAGAATGGAATGCAAATATTTTAAAAGCATCAACAAAGCAACGATTATCACCAAAAAATTTAGTGTTTGAGTAGAAAAATATTATTTTAGTTTTAAATTGTAAAATTTAATCATATATTAGAATAATACTCTAAAATTTGTTACAAAAAATATTATAATTAGTCATACATAGAAGTTGCTATTTTTGAATTTAAAATTTAGTTTTCATATACAAAAAAATTTCTTGATTGGTGAAAATGTCTTTAGAATGGGAAATTTTTATGGCCTTTTTTATTACTATTTTTGTCTCGTTAAAGTAAACGCACATATGTCTGCATTGTATATCCTATAAGATAAACAACTAAATAGTATAATTTAAAACTCATGGCTGAAAGGAATTTTAATTTTAAATTTATTTTGAAAAATCAATCTAACTCATAAACGCACACACTGGAATGCGATAAGTCATTAGATACCTTTCACGTGGAAATCCCTTTTACCCAGCAAAGTACAACTCCACATAAGTCATCGGATGCCACTTGAATGAGTGTTTATTAACGTCATAATCTAAAGAAACGTGAGGTCTATTCGATTATCGTAATTTTGAACTGCATTCAAGTTATGAGGACGACACCTGGGTTAGCAGACTGCTCTAGACTTCCCTACCATGTCGAGGAATTGGAGCCTCGACAGATTTAACATGCACATCAACCCTTCTGCACTGTAGGTCTTTAATGCCCTCAAGACTCGAAACCTTAACTTGAAAACGTCTAACACGAGTTAGGGACCATGTCCATTAGGCTACCGCGGGCAACGGAAGTCCATTGAAGAAATGTTCACATTCAGTCATACTGACTCTACAATCATTGAACACGAAAACGATGCTGCCGAAACAGAATTTTCCGCACGAACTAGTTTTTTGATCATGTCCCATATATATTCCATGAGAAATTCCTATCTGACCTTCTAAGAACCCAAATCATTGACTGAAATTTCCCTGAATGACCTTCAAACCAATCACGAATGGTTTTGGTCGGTGACATAGCACATCGCCCTCATGAAAAATTCTTTTTGCTGTTGTTGTTGTTGTTAGGGTGCATAAAGTTCACGAATGGTTGCAAATGGTCACCAGATTATCTTTTAATATAAACAGTTCCAGTCAATGCTTGATTTCGTTTGATCTGAGTACACAGTCCATACCAGCAGTCGACACTATTATGTAGCCACTACTAGCTTGCACAGGGCTTTTTGATATCTTCGATCCATAGTCTCGTGCCAACAATGATTCCATGTAATCCATCGATGATCACAG
>BMAV01006275.1:396004-411120 GCA_019973955.1 Trichonephila inaurata madagascariensis
AAAAAAAAAAAAATACAAGATTGCTCACATGTGAACAGAGATAATCAAAAATTAAAACTATACAATGAGGAAGATAAGAAAATATGATCACAAAAAATTTTCAAAATACAAATACATAAAGCATACATACATACACATAGGCATATATATATAAACACACACATATATACATATACACACACATAAATATTCATGTACAGAAAATGTTTACAAACACGCAAAATTTACAATCTAAATAATACAGTAATAAATGCAATTAATGTATGCACAAAACGATGTGAAAGATGATTTGCTTTGAACAAAGGCAGAGAAAGGAGGAGGCCACACTATATTGTTCTTTTGTAGGCAATTCATGAGTGTACGTCTTTCCGAAGCGAATTTAGTACAAGCCAGAATCAGATGCTTGGCATTCTGGACTGCGTCACTGGAGCAAGAACACTGATCAGTAGGCGACAAATTGAAGCGCTTTAAATAGGCTTTAAAGTTTCCATGCCCAGTTAGAAACTGAGTAAGTTTAAAATTAGGTTGAAAGTGCTTAGCCTTTAAACGGTTCTGAATAGAAGGAATAAATTCCTTGGTGAGATGCGCATTATTTGAAAGTTGGTACAAGTTATTCCACTCGGAAATAATTTTTTCTTTAAAAACTTTCTTATGATGTGATTTTGGAATGCTCATAGGAATCAGATCGTTTAATTTTGTCGCTTCTTTTGCAAGCCAGTCAGCACGTTCATTGCCATAGATTCCCGTATGTCCTCGAACAAAAGAAAAGAAAACTTGTACTCCTCTGCTTCGAAGAAAATTGAGATTAATATGCGTTTTAACAATTAGTTTATTTTGGGAATTAATGTTATTTAAGGCACACAAAGATGACAGAGAATCGCTGCAAATTAAGAAATTCGATGAAAGGATTTCGTTACTGCAGATCCAAGAGACTGCTTGAGCTATGCAAAGTAATTCAGCCTGAAACACACTACACTCATCTCTTATTCTAAATTGGCAAGTTTCAATTTCAATAAAATCTTGGAAGATAACAAATGCAAGTCCAACCTTATTGTTGATTTTGCTGCCATCTGTAAAGCAGACAACTGGAAAGTTGTTTTCAATATTTTTACGGTAATCAATCAAGTTAAGGGGAAATCGTTCAGAAGGATGAAGGAGCTCAGAAACTCTCAGGGAACCATCTAGACTCTTATTGGTACAGTTCTTCGTTGCAATCTTGCATTCATTATTCCTGATAATAAAGATGTCAATAGGCGGAAAGCCCGAAATAGCAAACACAGCTTCATAGGATATCGTTCGATACCCAGAAATAACTCGGAGAAGAATTCTTCGTTGAATTTTTCGCAAAAGCCGACAATTTATTTTCTTCTTCAAGGCGGAGCCCCAGATTCGTGAGCCGTAACAAATAAATGGAACAATGCCTTGTTTATAAATGAGGGATGATACATTGGACTTGATCCCAAAGCTATTTCTGGCAACTCTATTAAGCCCTAGAAGAATTTTTTCACATTTATTCGAAAGATGCAAAACATGTTGTTTCCAACAGAATTTACTGTCAAGGACAATACCAAGATATTTTAGTTCTTTCACACAATCAAGAGAAAACCCATTAAGGGTGAGGTTGCCCGTGAGAACGTTGTTTTCTCTCCTCTCCAAGATCATAACTTTTGACTTGACAGCATTAAACTCTAATTTATAATTCTTTGTCCAGGTTGATGCAAAGTCAAGAGTAAACTGCGCTTGTCTGCTTATATCAGGAAAAGACTTTCCCTGGAAACAAAGAAGTAAGTCATCGGCAAAAGCAATCGTTTCACAGGAAGAGAAAGCCAAGATTTTTTCCAAAAAATCATTTATAATGACGTTCCAGAGAAAAGGTCCAGAAACAGATCCCTGAGGACATCCCTTGTTCAAAAGTTTCTCTTTTGAGGAATGACCTAAAGATAAAGTCACAGATCTATCTTTCAAGAAGCTGGAAATGACGGCAAACAAGTTGCCAGGGATGTTTGATCTTTTTAAAAGACTCAGAATACCAGGCCACCAAGCATTATCAAAAGCACCCTTAATATCCAAGAAATCGCGCATAGTATGTAGACGATATATCAACCAAGTTACGAAATCGTTGGAGGAAATTGAAAAATTTAATTGTATAAAAGCTAAGCATGAATTTCGAAGGCTTTTTTTCTCCGAATTGATTGGCCATTCGGCGGAATTACATTGAGGGTTGAACACCCTAAAGGAGTACTACTATTACAACAAGTCTCGACCCCAAATGAATTTCCTTAGTCATGCCCTCTCCTTGTCAGTTGAAGAGGTTCGGGCAAAAATGGAGAATCTCCTAAGGGGCTTTCCAAAAACCTCGTTTAAGAACTGTTTCCAGCAATGGTGGCACCGAATGCAGATGTGTGCAAATGCTGAAGAGGACTACTTTGGTGATAATGTCACAAAGCATTGATTCAGTAAGTACAATGATTTATTGGACCAGTCTCGTTTCTTTTGTACCTCACCTCGTATAGAGTCGTATAAATATCTTCAAAGATGCTGCAATGAAATATAACATTGATCTTAGTATGAAATAATTTAGGTATTTTTTCACCCAGTTTTCGCATTTATTTGTGTATATATATCATTTGAGAAAGGAACATTTTGTAGATGTAGAAGTGCTTTTAAATGCGGAGGGAATTTATTAAGAGCCGTTCATGGCGAATTATCCCATGCTGGTGCTTTCAAAAACGTAGGGGAGGGGGCTGTGTGTGGCTCGCTGGTTTTCTTTCTGCTCAATGTCTCCAGTATACTCTGGAGGTTGACCGCTGATTGTTCACGGTTGGTTCGTTCCTTTCCCATTAATTGATGGAAATCTATTGTTAAAAAGTTTTAACAAGCAATTCGCGAAACGATCATTTACACAGTTTCTGTAAATAGAAGAAATTAGTTTGCTTAAATGCTTTGTATGCTTAAAATCGTGTTTAAGAAAATTAACATGATATTAGGATTTTATAAATCTAAAAATTTTGCTTTAAAGTTTAAATTCTAGAAGATATTAACTACTAAATTTTTTGTAGAAAACAGTTTGTAGGAAGTCAAAATATTTGTTCTCTCTTTTGCTAGAACTCGTGTTATATTGGTAGATAAAAGTACGCTTAAAAAGAGTTCTTTTCAGGAAAAGTTCTTTTTCCTTCCTTTAAAATTCCCTTAAGATCGGCAAAATAGCATTACACTTCATGCTTTCTTTTGAGGATAATTTTGACACAGTATCGTTTTTGAAACCAAGAAGAAAAATATTCTTAAAAGAAGTTGCAATCATCTATCGAATCAAGTTAAAACAAGTTTCTAAAGTGAAAAAACAATCCCACTGGCCAGCTTGAAATGTCGATAAAACAAATGGAGAAAAAATATTCACTCAAATACTGGTTTTCAAAATAAATAATGAAAATTTGCTAAAATTATTTTTATCTGCTTCTAGATTACTTTACTTAATTATTAATTTAATTTATATTTTAGTGTCATATTTTACTGACCCACTTACAATGAAAAAAAATAATTTCATTTTTGATATTTTCTAATTATATTTCCTTGTATTGAATATGGACTAGTTTTTTTTAAAACAAAAGCTTTTTTTTCGCTCACCCTCTTTTTCATGGAATTATGTCTTTACATCACGAGGTCTTGTATTTAAGTAATATTTTTTACGTACTGTAGTTGAATGACATCTAGTAATGTTTGAAAAAAATCCCCCCTACCCATCAGTGCAATTCATAGTCTTTCCAATACAGGATCTTTCAACTATTTTGGTTTAAAGAAATTGTTTATTGCTTTATAAAAAAGACATCAAATTTCCTAGCGTAGAAAGATATGCGTATTTCGTAAATGGAAAGACATCTCTGTAGGGCTCAGTGGAGCTCAAGAATTGAACAGTTCTATAAATTTAGCCCCGTCATTGATATTTTGAATAATGTTATTAATAAGACTTTCTTGTAGCTTTCTGAAAATTTTTAGTTTTTAGTTCTTTCTGCAAAGTTTTAAATGCATAAGTGGATTCTGATTTTTTCAGTGTAAAAAGACATACCAGTTGACAATGGTGAAGAAGTTTTATGTGAATGGCTGGAAAAATTGAATCAATTCAATTTGAATTAACACTAAAAAGTAAAAATTTCGAAACATGTTTGTAGCCGAGAAATTTAAAGAATATAAGAAATTACCTTAAAAGTAAATATTCAAAAGTCAAACAATTTATTTTGAGACTTTTATAAAAAAATGTTTACTGCGACAAATCACAGTGGGAATTGATAGATTCTTTTTTTAATCCGATTATCAGCCTTTAAATTTGAACTTTTGTTAATTTAGATAAGCTAGAATTAAATTCTTTATACATATAAGCAATTGCATTTCTATTGTGTTATCTTTTATATATGAGCTAGATTTAATGATTTATTTATTATAGTATAATGCTTTCATCAGAACTAAAAAGCGAAATTAATTCGCATCAATAAATTGAAACTTTTTTAAAAATCCATGACTCGATACAATCATTTTTAAATGATACAGCCATTAACTTATAGTCTCAATTATTTTTATTCTTATTCTGTCCTCAAATTTCCAACTCAGTTAAATCTGCCGTTGACATATAATGACTTTTAACTTAACAGCACCTTACAAAACTCCAAGCCTAGTGTAATAGAGTTCTCCCTCATTTTAAACTAATTTTCCAGAAAGTAATCATCCCATGAGCTTCAAATAACTTCGCCAAACCATAACCGCCTAGAAAGAGGGGGTTGACAAAAGAGGCGGGAGAGAGGCAATTACTCATTGCCATCTGGAAAAGGTTTACTCCTTTCCCTGGGTAATGAGTTCACTTTCTAGCCTTAATCCCTTCCTCCTCCCTCCTTAACAGATCCCCGACAGATCTTGTTATCACTCCTCTACAACCCCTTCCTTTAAATATCACACCGTTGTGGTCACTCCTGGTGAAAAGTTGTGCAAGCAATGGGTTTGAAACTCAGGAGTGTGAATGTGGCGCCAATCCTTTTATATTGAATTCAGTGAAATGTGGAATTTGAAAGGATTTAGGGAAGTTTCCGTATTGGTTGGAATGCTATCTAATTCAAAATATCACATTTTTGTTAAACTTTATAAAATAATTTTGCTTCCACGATTCATATATTTAAGTTAATTATTTAAGAATATTTCAAAAAGTAAGTTGAAGCCGTGACTTAGATTCAATATTTATCAATGTATAAAAAAAAAATGGAACAATCAAAATGCTTATTTTTTAGCTAATATATGTTATACATAGATTGAAATGTTTGGATAAGTTCTATATGTCCTTTCCATTGTTAAATTCATAAAATTATTCCAATTTAATAAATAGTACTTTTTTTAAAAAAAATAAATTAATTTCATCTTTTTTGAAATTTAAATAAGAGTGAAAGAAATATTTTTTTCACTCTTAAAAAAGATTTGTTTTTATCTGTGTTTAGTAGTATTTTATTGAAACAAATTTATTGTACAATTATAATTGTAATCCTCATTTGATACTGAACAAGAGATCAAATTTAAAAAATACACACATGAAATAATCTGTTTTTATGTGTATCTCTTATAAAAAGTGTAATGGGTTAAAGCTGTATGTAATGAAAACGATAACATACTGATATCGACATATTGAAATTATTGCGTATTGAATAGTCACGTGTTAAATGTGTTTCTTTCTCTCATAGAAATATTTAGAAAAGACAAATAATGATGAAATATTTTTTGTTTAAGTTTCATAAGTATCACAGTTACAATAAAATTTAAACTCAAAACTTTTAGAGACCTAGAGAATTCTAGAAATTTTAGAACATTCTAGTTGCAAGTACATATCGTTATCTTTATTTTAAGAAAATTTCAAAATAAAGAACTTTTTAAGGAATTAAACAGAAAAAATGTCAAATTACATATATTTTGTACTTTAATTTGTACATAACCCATGCATAAAAAATGTATTGATACATCATGTAAATGTTGTATAGGGATAAGAATATGATAAGGATAATCTACTTTCTTTACATGAATACACATATTTTGTAATGTATTTTTCTATTAATGTATTGCGATATTAATATTTTTGGTATGCTTAGGAGAATACGGTAACCAGTTTTGATATTGCCATGAACTAAATTTTAAAATTTTCAGTTACCAATTTATTTAGAGGAAAGATTTCTTATTTTCCTTGTTGAGTCCACCCACAGAAGAATTTATCATTCCTTTACTTTTTCATAAACTTTTTCAGTTTTTTCTAATGAAAGTGATAATAATGCGTCATTATAACATCGTCAAAATTTCACACACTGAATCACGGATGATATTTTCTGCCCACAAACTTAAGCCCCGAACCCAAAAGTTTGTGTAAAATCTTTTCTACTCATTTGAAAACATAATAGCTCACACACCATCTATTTTACGAAATCCCTCGTCTTTCAGCGTCATTTCAGAAGAATTTCCCTTCATGTTATTTCAAAGAAGTTCCGTCCTCCGTTTGTGAATTTTTTTTTCTAAAGAAAACTCAGAAATTTTCTTGTAAGCACGTAACACAGAAAGGAACTTTTCTTCTTCAAAGAAAAAGTGGAAGGAATGTTCATTTTCGTCTACGTGACGAAGCATGCGAGATGCAGAACAAAAAAAAAAAGAACTTCAGCAAAAAGACATCTAAGAATCCCAAGTTTGTGATCCTTTTTCTTGATGTGAAGCTGTTGAAAGCTTTCTAAACTTTTACTTATATGTGCTCTTTGTAAATCCCACAAATAAAAGCTTATAATAGATTACGTTAAAGTCTAATTCCTTAGGCTGTCTTTAAATCACAAGGCATAACTCAGATTTGGAAGGCTTAACTAACAAACAAATATTTCTTATAGGCTAAAATTTGCTTTATCAAAATAAATCTTTTGGCTGATTTATTTACTCATTGGATTCCAGAAAGTTGTTGGTTGAAATTACGGAAAATTAGTATTATACTTAGCTTAACTCAGTGGCGCAACAAACCTTGAGGGCCAAGGCCTACTGTGTTCTACTCAGTATACGCGACTTTGGGCCCTGAGGTGCATGAGCAGATGTTTCAATCAGGTGGTCAATCTGACGCGAAACCCCAAATGATAAGTTCCCAAGCAAGCTTGGTACTCATTTATCGACCCATTGAAGGGATGAAAGGCTGAGTCAACCTTGCCCAGCCTGGGGCTTTAACCTCGGACTTGTGGTGTGGGAGCGCGATGCACTAACCACTCAGCTACTGGGCTTCTTTTATACACCACATCACATTAAGCCTTTGAAATGCTTAATAGATTTTACCATGTATCAGCTTTCCATTGTTCAACACTGAACCATTTGTGAAGTCATAATTTGATTCTGCAGCGTGAATTGAATAATTATTTTCGAATAAGGAATTTTGTAATATCTACAGCTACAAACTTGTCCGTGATCATGACTGTTGAGCAGAAGTGAATTTACGATTATAAATTTTAAAATCATTTCTATCTCATTAATTTTTTTTATTTAAGAAGATTCAAGTAATGTTTAAAAGTGCTAAAAAAATGAAAAATAATTTTTAAAAAGTTAGATTTTACCTTTTTTTGTTTTTAAGCTCTCGCTTAAAAAAAAAAATTGTTAATTTCTTCATGATAATCATGATTCTAATAATGATGTTGACCAAAATGATGTTGTAACGGTCATTACAACATCAATTAGGTTGAATGCCTTCTCTTCCTCTGCCTATTTAAAAGTGGCCGCGGTAGCCAAGTGGTCAAGGTATCGGATCGTGGCTGGCATGTCACGAGTTCATGCCCTGTACCCTAAAGACCCATCGTGTAGAGGAGCGATGCACGTTAAATCTGTCGAGAACTCAAACTTCCTCCCGTTGGTGTGCTCAGGCCGCCAGCTCAGGTGTCGTCCTCGTCACTTGACCATGGTTCAAAATTACGAGGTCCATTTCCAAAAGCCCTCGTGTAGCTGAAGAGTGCGACGTTAATATTCACTCACTCCCTCATTCCCTATTTAAAGTAGCCGGACACTTGAATGTGATATGATATGCATATGTTTAAATATAAATAACTAGTTTTAATTGAAAAGTAGCTGTCATTTATACAATGACATTCAATGAAACACAGAAAGTGAGTATGCCAATGTAGAATTTAATAATAAAAAAGAAAATAGCGTGGTTTAGCTTCAGAACAGAGAATTAAATAAACTTACCGTAAAATAGGCGTATAGACAGACTTTTAACACACAAAATAAGATCGAAATTTAGAGGTGCGTGTTATAAACTGGGTATTAAAATGGAGCTTTAAAAATAAAAAGATGAGCATAGAAAATAATTAGACTTCTATATGCATCAAAATACTGTTTATTTAAAAGAAACGACATAAGAAACAAAGAAACGTTCTAGAAGTATGCTATTTTTTTGCTAAAGCTTGCTTGGAATAATACCTTGAATAAATGAATTCAAAACACACATAAAGAGGAAAGGGGGTGCGCGTTATATGGCGAATATACCTAAAAATTAAAAATGGCAGCTTGAAATTATAGGTGCGCGTTATACGCCACAGATTTTACGGTATTTATTCGAAATCCTGAACGTAAAGTTTTTTGCATAAGCAAAAATTTTCGTAAATAAGCTTAAATATTACACACCTGCATATCATCAATTTACCCAAACACTTGGACCATTTGAAACCTAATTATAAATCCCCAAGAAAATATTTTCAAAACATTCTTTCTCCCCTAGATACTTTTTAGAAAATGTATGTGTCCTAAGAACCCTAAGCCTTTTCCAAAACCCCTTTCAGCATGGGATAAATATTTAACGAAACGAACGGTGGAAAAGTCGCTGTTGCATCTACCTCCCCAACCCCAAATTTACATTCAAGCATTCCATTCCCATGTAATCCTTCTCTTTAAAAAATACATTTTGCCCTCCCGGACAGAAACGTGGTATAAAAATCATTCGCGAGATCTTGTTATGTCTCTTCCGCGGCCCCTTAAGTACTCTTCCGCCTCCTCCGCCTTACTGAAAATGTCAACCACGCTGCGGTGCCCCAAGGGCCTGAACAGACCCGATCGCCCCTTGCCACATGACAATCAATTTGGTACCAGAGCAGGGGAATGTCTGTGTCACTCTTTTGCCCAGAGGGAAATTGATCAATTCTGCTGGAGATGTGCGAGGTGGTGTTTGTTTGACAGAATTCTTCGAGATGAAATTATGCGGCGAAAGATTGGTCAATGACGTTGAATGAAGTAAAATAATGATGGACACGAAGGGGGGGATTAGTTATATAAACTGATGAATCTTAATGCAATCAAAATAAATTTTATTCAGTGGCTTAGTTCCTGGAGATCCAATTATATTTTAAATGGTTTGGTCACATGTATAAAATGAAGTGAATTGTTGATGAAACGGTTGGGGGGGGGGGGTATATTAACAAGTTCAAATCTAATAGGGCTCAATTTTAAAGATGTTTTAACCCTTTATATACCGACGGTACTTATAAGTACCACTCACTTTAAAATTACATAGAATAACTATTTTTACGAATATTCTGACGATATTTAGCAGGAATATTTTTTGAAATCCACTCTTCTAAGGTATATGGCAGCACGGATTCTATGTTGAGTATTTTAGCGGGGAAGGCGAATAGCTTTATAGCAGAAATTGCGTTTTCAGTGGATTGGGAAGATTATCATTTTCGTCTCGAAAAAATAGTTAATGTCAGAATTTAAGTCTTATTTTTTCTTACGTTAATGAAGACCTTAGAAAAAACGATTTGACTATTTATTTTAAGTGAACAGTGTATATAATTTTTCAGTGGAATAATTTTAATTAATTAATTAGCTCTACGGATGAAATTTCCCAAAGTTGAGTATTTTGTTTATGTATAATATATCCCTTAATTTTAAATGTAGTGATCAAAAAAAAATATATATATTGCATAAAAAAAACTGCAGTAAACCAGAATGCGGTAGATAAAGGGTTAATATAATGAACTATTTGTGCTGATTATTGTCCTTGAAATGTTTAAAATGCGATGAAACGATGACAAAAGATGAATTATTAATTAATATTGAAATGCTTTAGTGACAGAGGGTTGGAGTAAGTGTCTATTAACGTCGTACCATAAAGCAACACGAGGGGCTATTGGCGACGGACCTCGTAATCTTGAACCATGGTCAAGTGACGAGGACTACACCTGAGCTGGCACCTACCTCTCTAAACTACCATATTAGAATAACTTGGAGTCAGGATAGAATTGATGTACATCAGCTCCTCTAAACGGAGGGTCTTCATTGGTATTAGGACAAAAACTCATGACATGCCAGCCGCGAGCCATGACCACTTATGAACCATGAACCTCATGAATCATAACCTTACGCTATCTTAGCCACATAGAGGGTTGAATGAGTTATTTAAAAGAATAAATAATAAAATAATCTTAATTATTTTATTCTGTGACTAAATTTCTGGAAATGCTGTTATTACTGCAAAAGATTAATCCATTATTTAAGTGAAGTAAAATGCTCACAGAACGGAAAAATCAACAGTCTAATGAAAAAGAGTAATCGAATTTATTTGTGAATACCTTAGTTTAAGGAATTATTTTATTAACTGATTGCTTTAACAACAATTAAACTAAATTTTTCTGCGTAACATACGATAAAATATTGATCAATAATATAAAATTAAATGTAAAGCAATAGACAAAAACCAGTTAAGTTAGTTCTGAGTACGAATGAATAACAATATAACAAGATGGGTTATTCTAGCCACTGACAATATTTTAAGAAACAAATATAAAATAAAATATTGTCAACTGGAGAGAGATTAGCTAATTAAATAACGGTTAGGAAATTGAGCTTAAGTAATTTGACTTCCTGAATTATTTTATTCAATTACTATTTTAGGAAATATTAAACTGTATTTATTTTTGTAAAATTTGAAGAAGATGGAATGAAATTTAATAGGGATAAGATAAACTAGAAAGATAAACCATGCAAAGAAGTGAATTGAAATACAATTAATATAACTAAACTAAATATTGATTGGAATTAATTTAGAACATGGACCTGCCTAGCTGTTTCATACAAAGATTGCACGAAGAAAAAAAAAGAGAACAATATGCTACAAGCCAAAGTCATGCAGCAAAATAGATGAAAAGAGTAATTAGTGATATATTAATTAAATTTATAACAAAAAATGCTTAAAGAAAAAACTAACTTCAAGTACAACACATTTGTTAATGATTTTTTTTGTTCACAGAGGATAGAAATAGGGACCTGGATCATTTTGAATTAATCTATCTTCATAAGGCAAAATATTTAATTTTCGTATTTTATTCATTTCTTTGCACCTTTTTAATTAGAAATCTAAATAATTTGATCTAAAACATTAAATATTAAAAACACCTGACGAAATTAATTCTAATTCGTTGTCAATCACTGTTATAAGAATTAGTAAGACATAAAATGCGACAGTTTAGACATATTTGAAATGCTTGAATTTTATACATTTTCCCTTTTCCTTTCGGTAATGTCTGTATGTAAGATTTCACTCNAATGCGCGTCTAAAATGCATTTTAACTTTTTCAGAAAACTGGGTAACAACTGCCAATATAAATTAGCGAAAATATTAAGGAGAACACATTTCATTTTTTCAGAAAACTCACGTTCAGTAATAAATGCCTTATGAAAAATGTGCATTTTGAAGTATTTCTAAGGGAATCTTCTAGTTTAGCTTCATTGGATTATAAGTCACTCAATGTAATCCTTTTATCATATGTTTTTAATTTGTGTCGTACATTATAAAAAATATTTTGTCCATGGCTTAGTCAAGTTCTCTCTTCAAATGCAATTAATTACGTTATAGATAAAATAATTTTTATTTTCAAACTTTTCAAGCATTTATTTTAATAATATATAATTAATTCTTTCGGCACAAATATTTTCAATGGTTATTATCCTATCTGAATAAAGAAATCATTTTACTCTCAATAAAATATCATTTAATTAGCCCTTATTACCTGCGGAATGAAAATTAAAACTGGATTCATATTAATTTCTGTTATAAAAAATGTATTCACACACACACATTTAGAGTAATTTCTTTTCATCTCTTAAACTCTCGAATAACACTCATACAATTAATTATTCTTTTTTTGCAAATATTCTTTTAATAATTCTTTAAATTAAAAAAAATTAATTACCGAACACTTTTGAAGAATAAATCCATGTTTTGTAAAATAATAAAGACGAGTTTACATGTGCCTCATAAAAGAATTTATGAAATTTTCGATTAATTATCGTCTGAGTTTCAGCTTTTTCTTTTATAATGAAATTAAATTTTTAAAAATCCGAAGTTCTTAGGAAGATAAAAAAAATGATTCGTATCAGAGACTATGATCTTATAAAGAACTTTTCAGTCACGAGATATCGATCAAAGTATTTTAACAAGAATTACATGGCAGTTTAAATCCGGTAATAGTTTTAGTGTTAGTTTAGTTTAGACATGAGAAGTGAAGAAATAAACAAGAAATTTAAAATAGTCACAACAAATAAAGAAACAAATGTTACTGGTAGTTGTATTATGTATTAAGGTAACTGAATGCGTGTGTGTGTGTGATTATGTGAGGAACTGTGATATTTAGTGGCAGTTGAATTGGAACATACATATAAAATTGTTTCAAAAATATTAATAAAAGAAAAAAAATATTTAAATTCAATTTTTGGCAAAAAATGAAGAAAGAATGACACTTCAAAACATTCTTCTTTCATAAATAAATGGTTCTATAAGAACATATTGTCTCTACATAGCTAATATAAAGAAAGTCTGGACTAAAAATTTTGAACAATTTGCATTTTCAAAGTTAGATCAATTGAACGAATATATAACAGGCGTTTTTTGTTAAAATTCTACAAATACCGTAAAATCTGGTGTATAACACATACTTTGAACGCAAAAATATGATCGAAATTTTCAGGTGCACGTTAAATGTTCGATATAAAACTGAGTGCTTAAAAAATAAAAAAAGATAAGCATAGAAAAAAAATAAACTTCTACATGTATTGAAAGTATTAAAATACTGTTTATTTAAAAGAAATGAGAGGAGAGAGAGAGAGAGAGAGGCATTCCTTATGAACTTAAAGGGTTGTATTTCTAGAAGTACACTATTTTTTCTAAAGCTTGGAACAATACCTCGAAAAAATGACTTCAAAACATAGGAGCATTGCGCACGTACATTTTCGGTTTCTTAATAAAAAAGGGAGTGCACGTTTTACAGCGAATGTACCAAAAAATTAAAAATTGCAGCTTGAAAGTATAAGTGCGCGTTATACGCCGGAATTTACGGTATATAAAATATGAATAAATCCGCTTCCAAGTTGTGTATCTTAAAAATCTTAGTTTAACTGTATAGAATTACCAGCTATATATATATGCAAAACGTTATTATTGTAGAATTATTTTTTCATGAAAGAAGAATATTTTTAAAATATGTTATTTTCTCTTTATTTTTTGCCAGAAAAGTGCATTTAAATAATTTGCTCTTGTAATAATATTCTTAAAACAACTAGCCACCTTAATAGAAGAAGCCAAGACAAGAAAAAAATTTGCGAGTATTAAAAATTTTTTAAATCTTTAAAGATGTAACACTTCCACTTCATTTTAAATAACTAAATGTTACTTATTTCGGAGTAAAAAAAATTCAATTTTTTTTATCAAAGATATGAATAATTCAATCCACAACATGCAACCACTTCTTCCATTACTATTTTTGATTAAGGTAACATATCTCAGTACACGTATTAAATCTATCAGAAATATTCACACAACACTTTTTTATCTAATGAATTCAGTTTTATACTTTCTTCTGGGATTTAAAGTCTTTCATCAGAACCTTTTAAGCGACTGATGCACATTTAATGGTTTTACATTAGTCAATAAAGATCATTAGTTAAAGAGCTGAATTTTTTTCCCTTCCTTTTAAAATAAAATATTTCCCAATGGATTTCTTTAAGTGAAGCATGAAAAATAAAACTCTCAAAAAGATTTTTTTTAAAAGAAAAATATGAAAAACACTCTACTAGACTGTCTTTTCTTAAAGTTAAAAGACTGCACGTAAATTCGAGAAATGCATTTCTAGAAATGAAAATATATGACTCAGCATTAATAAAAGTTAATTCAATTATGATAATGCTCATTATAACGTGTTTGAAATTGAAAAATATATAAACTATTTTTTTTTTATGTTTGGGTGTAAAATTATACATTTATCATCAAGTAAAATTTTGGATTAGATTGTATATAACAAAATTTTAATTGAAATAGAAATAACATATTAAATTTTTATATGATAACGCGCGTGAGAAACAAAAATATAAGCTCTTTACATTGCAGCAATTTTTTTTTTTTTTTTTTGAAAAAATTTACTAGTTTTAATCTTTTTTCCTCTTTTCTACAAATATTTTTCTTTAAGAGAAAAAGAGTCATCAAAATGTTTTGAGTAAATGCGATTTCGCTTCACGTTTTACTTTTTAAAGGAAGAGAACAATTTGCAAAAATTAGTTGCATTGTAAATGTATCTCATGTTCCGATTTGCAATGTAAATATATATTACGATAAAATATGAAAATTTTAAACTTAAATAAGAAACATAAAATATTATTTTCGATTGTTTTGCTATGAAAAATGAACTATTGTATTTATTCGTTTCTAAGCCACACCCCAAATTCTCAACATTTTTTATGAAAAAGGAAAAGTAGTTTAAAATGGTTTATATATTTCCAAATTTACGAAATTAAGATACATTTAAAATGAGAACTAATAAGAAGTGAATAATTAGTTATTTTATCAGTATTATATTAATTGTTTAAAAATCATGATTAAATTAAATTACTTTGCAATGATAAAATTAAAGGATAACCGAATGAATCACATTTATATAAATAAATGTGATTTTATTTCTTTTTCTGTTAAAAAAAGACAGTTTTTTTTGTACAATAAGAGATGCAAAAAAAATTAATCGACCTGGTTGCTATGGGTACAGTTAATCGTTCTTTGTCTGTGGTTATAATAGTAGCCTCATTTATTTTTTCTACGAAAA
>BMAV01006275.1:411209-478103 GCA_019973955.1 Trichonephila inaurata madagascariensis
TTGTGAACAAACTTATAACATGGTTGGCAGTTTATTTATGGGTATAATTTTTTTAATGCTATCATTATGGGGAAAAACGTTTACACACACACACACAAAAAAAAATGGAAAAAGATTACGAAAATTCATTGACTTTAAATGTTTATCAAATGCGAGTACATTTGGGAAATATCAATCTGAAGAATCAAAATGTTTTTAAAATTTGAGGTCTTTAAATTTTTCATTTATCATCGTTTTTGTTGTTTTTCTTTTTTGTCACATTGTGTTAAAAATTAATATTAAAATGAAAAAAAAAATCAGTTTGAAAGATAAGCGCAACAAACTCTCACTGATGTTTATTGTTTTACTTAAATATAATAACTGACGAAGAATTTGATTATCAGAAAATAAAGTTAATTTTCCCCTCGATCTCTCTTAATTCTAGAATTACTTAGAAATAAATAACAAAAAAGTCCCTCAAAGATCCACCCAAGGAACATTAATTTATTTCCATTACATTAACTGGGGTGTATTTCCCTCGAAGTTTGCGCAACTTTCCATGGAAATCACTTTAAATTCAAGGTTAAATCACTTTATACTTATTTTTGGGTGTAACTGTATTTTATTTCTGTAATTAAATACAATTTAATTAACATGATTAAACCAAAACAATCTAAAAAGTAAACAGTTAATGTTTCCCCCCCTTAGTGGGCCACGGTAAAATTTTCAAATGTTGACCGGTCCGCAGCAATAAAGTTGAGAAGCATTGATCTAACTAAACCAAAGAAATATTTTGGCCATATTTAAAGTATGCATGTCTAATAATTAAAAAAACGGTAATTTTTATGTTTAACGCCCTCTCAAGCCCTCGCAACACCCCTTGAGAGTTAATTTCCGCGACACTCATTCTTATAAGATCTCTACTTATTAAAAGGTATATTCCTGCCAAATTTCAAGTCTGATGGTCTAACACAGGGATGGCGAACCTTTTTGAGAAGTGGGTCAAATTTTGTTCATATTTTTTTTTAGTATTAACTTGGGGATTATTAATGCCCATTTGCACCAAAGTTAAGTTTAAAAATTTTTAATTGAGTATTTTTAAAACTATTTTTATTTCCAATGGCATATATTACAAGACAACTGAAAACACAAAATGAGAAACAGAGAATATTGACAAAACAGGAAACAACAAAATAAAAAAATAAAAAAAAAATCAAACATCTTTTAGATTCAATTGGCTTAACGGGTAAAAATAGGCGCTATGGAAGTCTCTTTCGACAAACAACTGAATATAACCTTACAAAAGTGCATTTTATCCGAAGAAAGTGATTTAAATATGGTTATTTGCTTTGGTTTGCGATTTTTTTCAACAAACAAAATGTGAATAAAATTATACACTTTATTTGATATTTTGTGAACACTTTTGATTTATTTCAAATACTACATACTTTCATGTACATTTGTTGTCATTTGTGTAACTTTGGAACTGTAATGATCAAACTCAAGATTATTGGCAGCATTCAAATTGCTTTTGTGTCAATGCAGTGCTTGGAAAAATACAAAAAGAATATAAATAATCCACACAAATTAAAAATCTAAATAAACCCAAGTAAGCAAACAAGTGTTTGCCTAGCAATCGTGGGTCAGCTGGAAAGCTTGCGTGGGTCAGTGTCTGACCCGCGGGTCATAGGTTCGCCATCGCTAGTCTAACAGGTTCTGGAGATCTCGAGATGAGCGAGTGAGTCGCTTTCATACATATACAGGGTTATTACCTTGAGAAATTCAGAGAGATGATAATACGCAGCATGAGGTGGACAAATCTCTAAAATATAAAGTCCCAAAGACCATTTAGCGGGAATTATTCGCAAAATCAGTTATGAAGAGCGTGATGTCGAGTGAAATAAAGAAAAGGCAATAAGTGGTAAGAAATACATTCATAAGACGTAAAACATGTTTACAACTTGAACAATGCATTACATCTCGACGTCAAAAATGCGACGACAAGCGATTGCCTCAAGAATTGTTCGAAGTTGCGACCGCGTATGTCATAGCAAAGGTTGGGCATAGCCAAAGGTCGAAGTACTGTCGCACGCCTTCAAACAAATCAATGTGCTGGTGATGTCAGCTGAAGCGGCGACGATCCGTGCCATGAGATCCTCTACTGTAGTCACCAACGTATCATACACAAACAATTTCACCCCAGAAGAAGAAATCCAAAGGATTGAGGTCCGGGAAGAATGGAGGCAAAACAGGTCCACCACGTACAATCCACCTCCCTGGATATGTAGCATAGAAGAGAATTTAAAGATACGCTTGTGCACTATCTTGCATGAACCACATGTTCTGGCGCGCAGTGGCTGCTACTTTCTGCAGAAACTACAGGAAAATTTGCATTCGTGCACGTTTCTTCAACCCTACCTTGGCTCTCCAAATCCCCTAATTCGTTTGGCGTCTCATCTCGTCTGGCTTATTATCTTCCTGACGACTACTATTATTGCGGTTTTCCCCAACTAAATGTGGTGTGCGACCCCATGTTCTATGTTGATTTGTCATCCCAATTCTGCCAACTAATTTCTCTCCGAATTTGTCGGTCGAACTTGGAAACACCCTGTATATAAAGATGTATGGGAAGTATCAATTACGTTACCTTATTCCAAGACTCTTGTGGCGGTGTGATATCTATATAAACTAGTACCAAACATCACGCGAACACAATCGGTTTTTTTTTTTTGGCGTGGTCGTTAGAGTACTCGCGCAGGGAACGGAAGGTGCTCAGAACGAATTCTTCCTTCCTTCCTTCATTGGTGACCCTGACCGTGCAAAGGAACCACACCCTTCACACGCCGCAGCCGTGGCGCCATCTATCCACCACAAAAGTAACTTAGCCGTCAGACACAAATGACGCAATTAAGCCGTCTCACACAAATGACGCAATTCTCAAGTCGTCAAGCACGAATGACGCAACCCACAAAGTGACGCAACTGCTCACATGCTCGCCGCGAATATGGAATCGTTTGTTCGCTTTTCGCTGAATCACTGGCATGGGGGTATGTGGCGGTGTGATATCGAAATAAACTTGTACCAAACATCCCGCAAAGACGATTGTCTTAGCGTGGTCGATAAAGTACTCGCTTACGGAACGGAAGGTACCCAGATAGAACCTACCTACCTTCCTTCCTTCAGATATAAATTTAATAAATAATTTCAGATAAATAAGGGGGAAAGAGGAAATAAAATCGTTGCAATCCTCCCCTCTCCTTACCAGCCAGTTTGTTTTTCTATTCACTTCCATGGATATTGACACGAGAGGAAATCCAAAAGATAAGAATATCTTGTATCTGAAAACCAAAAACCAACTTTTATTTGGAAATAGAAGGGTTATCTTTGTTTGCTACTACCAAAAAGTAAAAATATTGATGACATAAAATGATTAACGACGGAAGATAATATTTAATGTGTAAATACATTTTCAGCCCAACAAGTTTAATGCTAAGTAATCATCTTAAGAATTTTAGATCTTCTCTAAAATTTAATTTACAACCGACTCCGTAACATGGAGATAAATATTCAAGTAACATTATCATACGAAATATGCCATTATTAAGGCTTTAATTTATGCTAGTTTAAACTTGTTGAGAAGTTACAACATCGATTGCTTTCTGCAAACAAGATACGGGTTAATTTCACACAGCTAAGCAGATATATTCAATGCAACGCAGAGATTGTTAATAACAATTAAAAATTATTAATTTAAATGATAGTTGGGAAAATACTTTAAGATGAAAAAGAAATTACACTTAATTTTCAAAAACATTCCGTTATGAAACTATTTGTTGTACTCAATATGTATATATCGACTTCTGAGGAAAAACTAAATTTTTTGTTGTACTGATTTTTTATTAGCAGAAATAATTGCAATTGTTTTCGTCTCAATGTATAAGTTTGTACTATAGGGAAGTGTGGGGTACAGGAGTTCATTAAAACTTAGTAAAAATAGATAGTATTGGGGTCGGAAGAGGTAAAAATATACATTTACTTAGATAATTCTCCTAACAGCAGGGGTGTCAAACTCGCGGGTCGCATCCAGCCCACAACGAGCCTTTTTGCGGCCTGGTCAATATATTGGCACACAATGATATATAATAAAATATGAAAATATTTTCCGAAACAGGAACCACTCAGGGGGTTCACCTTCTTTAGGTGGGTACGGGTGTCACAATCCCGAGGTACCCTCTAGTGATCTTTTCCTTTTCCCAAGGGGTTTACTATCTTTGGTAAACACGGGTGTCACGACCCAGGGGTACCCCCAGTGATCCTTTTCTATTTTCAACCCTCCATATCTTGTCATCCAATTTCTTCTTTTCCCGTCCAGACCACAGACCTATGAATGTTTGGCGCAGTATAGCCAAAACTGGCTCTCTTGCGCCATAAAACACCAAACTCAACTCAACTCAACCCGAAACAGGAAAGATAACAGCAGAGAAGAGATGTCAAGTATCAGGACGCACATATTAAATGTTTCTAGTTCTTTTATATATGTTTATTATTCAAAATAAAACTATAAGCTTCTATGAATTTTGATTTTCTTTGCAGCCCACCTTGTTTATTTGGCCCAAGTCAACTTTTGAGCTTGACACCCTTGCCTTTACAATAAGGTACAATACTTTTTTTAAATTTTATTTTCGATTCAGAATGTAATAACTGACCAATTAAGGGCGTTATATAATTTTCCCTTTAAATAAAATATTAAACTTTAAAATATCGCTTACATGAGATTCTAAAATGTCCCTTTTGTATACATGGGTTCATTTGCAAATTGAAATATATTATGTCTAAGGAGATAAACCTCTCTTGGGTTGAACTCAAAGCAGTGCTCTAAATTTTGCAAGTAAAATTCAATTTTAAGTAATAATTTCGTACCTTTAATCTGCCCATCATTACATCAATACATTCATACATTCATCACGGAAAAAATGAACTTTTTTGCAACGCTTTAAAAAAAAAAAATTTATATTAATTTTAAGATAAATCGCTAATGCAGCGGCATTATTGAAAAACTAATTAAAAGCTGCTCCAAATTTAGGAGAGTTTAGGGGAAATTAATAACCTACCTGAGTAGTAAAGATTTCATTAATCGTTGATTTAAGAGATTGTAGCAGTTTACAGGAACGTCTTAAGACTTCTTGAGGCCCTGGGCCCCTACGCAAAAGCCCTAGACCCCTTTACAAATATATTACCTTACCTTGTCTAGCTTAACTTTTAAAGTACAAATTACTCGAAACGTTCCTAGGTCTCCTTTAGCAAAGAGAAAAAAAAATAGACATTCTAAGTGATGACTAATAACAAATTTCCAGTTTCCTTAGTTTAAGGTATCCGACTACGTTCGGAACCATGATTTTAAAAAAGCGCATAAAGGGATAATTTTCATGATATTTAGTGTCACTTAGATTAGAATACATGTATACAATTGTTTTATATAAGGACATTATGACAAAAAAAATTATTTAAATACAATATTTTGGCAAAAAATCAACTTAGAATAACCTTTTTTTCCAAATGTTCTCCTTTAGTAAAAAATGCTTCTATTGTATTAATCTTTTGACTGTATATAGCTCAGACCTCTGTACAGAGGCTTAACTATGATTTTTGAAAAATTCAGAGTTACAACCATTTGAAATAATTATCGGCGTATTTTCTTAAAATTTCTCCCTTCTGTTTTCGTAAAACATGGATAAACCGACTTCCGAGTTATGCATTTCAAAAATTCTAGTTGATCCTCTGTAAAGAGGTCTGAGCTGAATACAGGAAAAATATTAATACAATAGAAGCATTTTTTACAAAAGGAGAACATTAGGAAAAAAAGGTTATTCTAAGTTAATTTTTTGACAAAATATTGTATTTAAATAAATTTTTTTGTCATAATGTTCTTAAAACAATTGTATACATGTATTCTAATCTAATTGACATTAAACATCATAAATATTATCCATTTACGCGTTTTTGCAAAATCACGGTTCCGAACGTAGTCGGATACCTTAAAGGAACACAAAGAACAAAGACACACTGGTACAAAGAAAAATCGGAAAACGAACAGAAAAGTATTCTGAAAGAAGTTCGAGGTAAAAACTTACAAAATCGTTCACTGAATTGAATCCAAAGCCCTTAAATATACTGATATCCAATTCACAATACAGTAAAAAGAGTCACTATGAAAAACATTACTTAGAGAAGTATTATTTTCAAAAAGAATCCTTAAAAAATAAATGATAAAAGCGATAAAAACAACATTGTAGCCAATTGATGATGATTTAAATTCCCCGGCTTCCGTTGTCAAAATGAAAATACAAAAATTCTAAGGGAGGGAAAAAATAGTGAAGCAACAAACAAAACGATACGGTGTGCGTTTGACGAAAAATGTGGTGGGGACGCTTTGTTGACATGCCCCCATGAATCCCCGGCTCCGCACACTTCCGCTTATGTTTACTCCACTATCTCAAGTTCCAAGTTCTGGACCTCCCCCCATGTATTCCGTCTTGCACTCCATCATAACAGAGGAAGGAAGGAACTATTCTTGTCTAAGATAACATATTATGAACCAAACCATAATATGGGGGTGTCTGTGAGAAAAAGAATTGTTAAACTTTTCTATAAAAAGTGCCTTTCTTGTGTTTTTTATGATGTTATGCTACATGGATGAGTAAATATGCTTCTTTTTCCGCTTTAGAAATGTTTAAGAAAATACATTAGTGATGGATATTGTGTTTGGAAAGGCGTAATATTATCACCGTTACAGAAAAATTCTGAAGTTTCAAAGACAAATTATTCATTAAAAAGGCGTCAGCATACAAAACACGATAAAACCAATGTTATTTATTCCATACATATTGAATAACGGCAAGATGAATGTTAAGCACTGATTATGATGTAAGAAAAACTTCACATAGTTTTGTTGAGAAAAATAAATTTAATTTCTAATACTTATTCTCTTTGTCCAGATATGTAACTTAATAAATTCAATATGTAAATACAAATAATAATCATAAATTTTGTAATTATTGACATTAACGCCTATTTAGTGAAAATTATTTACTGACAGTTAAAAAACTGGTATTTATCCATTTCTTTCTTTCTTTCTTCTTTTTTACTTTTTATACACTATATTTAATTACGCTTATATTTCAGGTACATATAAAAATGGAATTTTATAATTAATTGTTCACTCACTTTCTAATAATGCCGAGCTCTGGATTTCTTTATACAAATGTGTGTTAATAACAATGTAATTCAATGTTATCGAAAATCAAAAATTAATCGATTAATTTTCAGTTAATTCTGATTTCACTTGAAACAGTGAATTTGAAATGAAGTAGTGAATTTGAAAATAATTCAGAATTTAAGAATAAAAAGTCGCCTAAATTTCAGCATATTACAATGATAGACAGGTAGGTCAAGATACGAATATGAAGACTGATGCTAAACAGATATTTTTTTTCATATCAAAGATAACTCCATGCGAGAAGAAAAGACAAATATATCGGAAAATAATTTCACCTATAAATTAAATAGATTAAATAATAAAATGAAAAATTGTTGTTAATAATATTTATAAAAATTTGAAACATAGTTTTATCGAAATGTTAAAACATTAAAAACAATTTAATAAAAAATCTTAAAAGTAAGAGAGAATAAGAATCCTAAAAGCAAGAACACACTGACAAAAATACTCCATAAAAATTTAGAATTTTAATAATATTCGAGTTTTAGTTTTAAATAAAAGAAAAGAGAATATCTTAGAGAAAAAAAACTTACTAAACAATATTATATATATATATACACATAATTTAATTACTTCATTGTATTATTCGCACTTTTATACTTTATTTTGAGACCTCCAGATTTCTTATAAAATCAACTTTTATTTTCACTGTACTAATAAAAGCATGCTTTTAATGAAACGATTTATTATAAACATCAAGGTACAGCTAAATACGAATAAGTTGCTTTGTGATACCCCCTGCCTGGGGGTACCATCTCTTCCTGTACGCGACCTAGATTTGTGGGGAGAAATGATTGATCATCCAGAGAGAGAGAGTTAGCCATAGTAAATCCAATTTATTATTATTCCAAATATTGGACAGCACAAGTCTTACAATAGGAAGGCAATCAGGAGTGATATAACGTATCCGTAAATTTTTAGTAAGTTCCTGGAATCCTAACCACTTATCTTTATGCAAAGTTATCTTATGAATCTTAATCTTCCTTAATTTCTTTAACACGCTTAAGCCCGTTCTATAATTACGCTTCTAAGTGTTTAATATTTTACCATCAGCTCACGGCGTTCAGTATCTCAGCTTCCTTTCTCCCTTTTTGCGATTAGAAAACCTTCACTATGTATCTACTAACTAATCCAAATATCATGGTTTCTTCTTGAGAGGTTTGGCTGTGAATTAACTCAATGCTGGCCCCAAAGATTCCCCAAGAGGATTAATAGGAAAAACGTGGTAAAGCCCCGTCACAGCTTAACAAATTCAAACATTTGTTTTTTTCTTTTAGCAATATTGCTACTAAAATGTATTAGAACTGTGAATTTAGATATTTTTTCCTAGTGTTTTTATTTTTCAAAAATGTTAAGCAAGTATTAAATTTTTTCTACGGTTAAAGAGTAAATTCACATTTCATCGAAATTCAGATTCATATTAAAAACTAGTGTAAAAGTCTGATTTCGATATCCATTAAAAGAATATAGTAATAATGACTATCTATATATATAAAAATAGATGTTTGTATGTATGACCTCGCTTCACTCCAACACCGTTCAACCGATCACTATAAAAATTGGCCTGCATATGTATTTTTTTGTGGAGAAAGTGTTTTTGCTATCCTTTTTGTTGCAGCTCCCCACCAGGTGGCGCTACAGCATATCAACTTCTGCACCGTTCAATCAATCGCCAAGTTGCCAACATAATCAAAAATGATGCCAACTTGGCTCTTTCGCTAACATTTCACTATATCTCCATTAAATCGCCATTATAATGTAAGGAATCGCATTGCTTGCGAATATTGCAATTTTAACATAGAATAAATACAACAGAAAGTAATATTAATGTATTACACATCCAGATATAAATTACTTACATTTTTTTAAGCGTTCCTGACACAAAATGTGTAACAATGTGTTATTTTTGCGGAGCAGAGGTCAGCTTAAGAAGGTATTTTCAAAAATCGACTCACAAGACAGTTAAGGGGCATTATAAATTTTAAAAAAATCCTTTTTATCAGCTATTAGATCTACAGACTTAAAACTTAATAAGTATGGGTTTTTTGTTCAGCTAAGATATGCAAAAAGCTTCTTTTTTGTTTAATTTGCAATTCACGTAAAATTAACTCATTAAAAACTTCTTTATTCTCCAATCTGTATTGTTTAATTTTTCAATTCACCCGTGTGAAGAACGGGTATACCAGCTAGTAGATAATAAAATACGAGTATATATTACTACACATCACAAAAGCTTATAATATATATCCAATATTTTAAACTAAATATGATGAGGATATCATAAATATGATAAAAAAAATATTTTATTAATAAAACGTCAAGTTTTCTTTTGATACATGGAAGTCATTTCTCAAGAGGGAAAAAACGATGTTACTAAGATATCATGATCCTATATCGCTCTATATAGCACACAACTTCATTCCTTCTTAAAACTAATAACAGTCAACCAACTACTTCCATATATAAATTTCCACAATACTTTCCTTTCACCCTTACGCGCTTTATCACGTCACGAAACGTTTTTAGAACGTCTCTAAAAGGGATAAAAGAGAATCTGAACTATCAAAAATGTCACATCTGTGTAACAATATCAGTATGCCCACTGCAGCCTCAGAAAAAATTGTCAACGGTGGAGAATCACTCATAGAGTGCGAAAAGTCTCGATGACACGATAGAGAGATCTCTTCGGTTTCTTTTCTATTTTGGGCATCTCGATGTCGCGTAGAATACAAATGACAGCTGAGGGAAGGAAGGGATTACTTCTGGTCTGATACCGAAGGGCCCACCCTCTGTTAGGATTAGACCCAGGCCATCCCGCTTGTCGACGCCGAAAGGTTTCAAGAGTCACCTACGCCGAAGTGAAAGAAGAAATCTCAAGTTTACCTTCAAAGATTCTTAGGATCAGCGGTTTTCAGGAAGAGTGAGGGGTGTTCCTAAGAGTGGAGTGAAAAGACACGGAATCTGGTGGCACAGACGATAATGCCAGTTACTGGTAAGCTATTAGTTTTTCCGAGATTCGACGCTTGGCTAGGTTTCAAACACAGTGAAATACGTTAAGGTATCCGACTACGTTCGGAACCGTGATTTTGCAAAAGCGTATAAATGGATAATATTTATGATATTTAGTGTCACTTGGATTAGCAAATGTATATAAAATTGTTTTAAGAACAGTATTACAATAAAAAATTATTTAAGTACAATATTTTGACAAAAAATGAACATAGAATGACCCATTTTCAAAACATTCTCCTTTTGTGAAAAAGGCTTCTACTATAATAAAATTTTGCCTGTATATATCTCAGACCTCTCTACAGAGACTCAACTAGGATTTTTGAAATATATTACTTAGAAGTGGGTTTATCCATGTTTTACGACAACAGAGGGGAGAAAATTTAAGAAAAAAAACGCCGATAATTACTTCAATTGGTTGTAACTCTGAAAATAATGCGAATTTTTCAATAAAAAAAAAAGTTCAGACTCTTTGGAGAAGTCTTTACTTTATATAAGCAAAATATTATTATTTTAGAAGCATTTTTTTATAAAAGGAGAACATTTTGAAAAAAGGTTATTCTAAGTTAACTTTTTGCCAAAATAGATGCATTAAAATAAATTTTTTTTATCAAAATGTTTTTAAAACAATTTTATACAAGTATTCTAATCTAAGTGACACTAAATATCATGAAAGTTATCCATTTATGCGCTTTTTTAAAATCACGGTTCCGAACGTAGTCGGATACCTTAAACGACGAAATATCGTCGAAATATCGCTCCCGACAAACTATGTATTTTTATGCATTTCTATTCCCTTAATACGAAACGAAAATCGCGTAACACGAAAAGATCTTCCCTCTGGAAATAAACAAATACGGAAAACACCATCCGGGCAGGCGAGAGTTAAGAAAGGAGTGAAATGAAAGAGGTGGTTTGAAATGTTTCGTAGAAAGGGGGCTACCTGGGAATTGAAATACCCTCGGAATAGTCTGACCAGTGATGGATTTAGGCTAAAGCCTGCTAAGCACGGGCCTAAAGCAGCAAATTTTTAGGGGCACCACAATTTCCGAGGTAGCAAAAATTTGAAATCGATTTTATTTTTTAGTAACTGTAAAACCAAATCTTAATGCTTCTTTTCTTGCCTTGACATTCTCAAGATGTCAATATTAAAAGGGTAGAATTGTTTTTTAAAAAATAATTAATCGTGTAAGTAGTAAAATTTAAAATAACTGACAAATCAGAACAAAAATTTTCGATAAGTGTAGCATTTATCTATTAATGTTAGATTTTTCCGAAACATTCCACTATTACTATTCGTATCATTATTAATTATATATATATATAAGGGTGTCAAATTAGTTTGGGCGACATGGAAGTTTAATCCTTTACTGCCTGTGACATCAGCCGATTTTGTTTATCTAAGCTACTTTCACCCTCCAGCCCAATAAACGCAACAAAGCTAAAAAAAAAAATATCATTCATGCAGATTTCAACTACGAAAATTAAATTAATAATGCAGCTCTTGACACGTCATGATGTTCCTCACCCGAAATGACGAATTACATATTCTATTTTCTGCGGATTTTCTTTGAGTGTTATAATAAAAATTTTCTAATACACTACTGGCCATTGAAATTGCTACACCAGGAAAAAATGCAGAAAACAAAATGATATTTATTGAACAAGTACATTGGCGTAACAAATACCACCGCAAACTCCGCATTGTGGGGGGAGGGGTGCCAGGGACTCTAGGGGGCCCAAAGCCCGACTGACGCAAAGTACGTATTTGGGCTTGAAACCCCAAACCTGAGTTTGCAGGAGGGCTCTAATATTCATTTTTGCGCCACTGGACAAGTATATTATACTAGAAATAAGTGATTAAATATTCAAGATATTTGGGAGCATAGATCCTCAGTATTCAGGATCAAAAACAACCACCTCTGGCAGTATTAACAGCACTTATACGCCTGGGCATTGAGTCAAACAGAGACTAGATGGCATGTACAGATGACCATTCAGCTTCAACACGATACCACAGCTCATCAACTGTAGTGACGCGTATGGTGACGAGCCAGTCGCTCGGCAACCGTGAACTAGACGTTTTCTATTGGTGAAAAATCTGGTAAACCTGTAGGCCAGGGCAACAGTCGAACATTTTCCGCATCAAAGAAAGTCCGTACAATACCGTCAACATGAGGTTGTGTATTATCCTGCTTAAAGGTAAGGTTTCGCAGGACTTGAATAAAGGGTAGAGCTACGGATCGTAACACACCAGAAATGTAATGTACACTGTTCAAAGTGTAGTCAATGCGAACAAGAAGTGACCGAGGCGTGTATCCAATAGCACCCCGTACCATCATGCCAGGTGATGGACCAGTATGACGATGACGAATGTACGCTTCCAATGTGTGTTTACCACGATGCCACCGAACATGGATGCAACCATCTTGATGCTGTAAACAGAACCTAGATTAATCTTAAAAAATGTCGTCTCGCCATTCGTGCCCCAGGTTCGTCGTTGATCACACCATTGAAGACGCTCCTGTCTGTGATGCAGTGTCAAGGGTAGCCGCGGCCATGGTCTCCAAGCTGAGAGTGCATGCTGAGCAAACGTCGTCGAACTGTTCGTGCAGACACTTGTTGTCTTTCAAGCGACCCAAATTCTTTTTTCCGGGATCGTGACGTGGCTGTATGATCCATTAAGGCCATGCAGGTAACAAACATGCCTGTCTTTTTGGCTGCTAGTGATAGGGAGCCGTTGAGATCCAGCACGGCATCTCCTATTACCGTCCTGAACCCATCGATTCCATATTCTTCTAACTGTCATTGAATCTCGATTGACGCGAGCAGCAAAAATGTGATATACGATAAACAGAAATTCCGGTATGCTACAATTCGACCTTTATCAAAGTCAGTACGCATTTCTGCTGCTTACATGAGGCATCACAACAACTTTTTACCAGGCAACAAAGTTCATATGCAATTTGTGTATGAGAAAGCTGCTGAACAATTTCCTAATTTAAACACATTGTAGATGCTGCTACCGGTGCCTGCTTTGTCTGAATACGTTGAAAAGTTAATCATTTGCATATCACAGCACCTTCTTCCTGTCGTTTAAATTTCACGTCTGCCGCACTTCGCCTTTTTGGTGTAGCAATTTTAATGGCCAGTAGTGCAATATTGCTGTAAGAAAATAAATTACTTTGGGATGGTGATTTTATTAAATGTTTTTTTTTTTCGTTTTCCATATTTTAGGCATATGTTGCGTTATATAAGAAAATTCATTGATATTCGCGAGAAAAATATATTTTATTTTCTCAATTATTATTATATAATTCTATTATTATTATATTTTAAGAATAATCAAGAATAGTTTTTACTATATATAGTAGTAAGAATGCTAGTTAAGCACTGGAAATGTTGAAAAAACGTACTATTTAATTAATAACTGTACAAAATATATTTTGCATCAATTACTGCACATCTTAAATGTTTATTTCCTTCTAATCATACATTCGACTTATGGCTTTACGTTATGGTGGAAGTTTACGTCATCGCTTACGAGTACTGTAAAAAAAAAATCTCGAGTTAAATTCCCAAATTATATTTTGCTTAAACTTTAAACCTACGAATTTTATTCTCGTATGGAATAATTACTCCAAAAATATTTGTAAATAGAATTTATTCAGAAATATATGAAATATTCATCCTTGCATTTTGAAGGAAATTACGAAATACTATTAAAGCTTAAAATTCGTTGTATTGTATTCAATATTGCAGTATTCTTATACTCAGCAACCAATTTATGGTGCAATAATGTATTCATATCTGATCAGAACCAGAAATATGTTTTATACGTTTTAATGACTGCTAAAAAAACATTTATAACTATATTGTTTTGTGACTATCACCTAAAACTGTAGACCTCTTCATTTTTTATTTATAATTCCATTGTATCTTAATTCATTAAGATAAAAATATAAAAATTGGATTTTTAATAAGAAATTATTGTAGGTTTTTTCAACACTCAAATCAAATGCTATATATACTCACATTTTATTTTATCTCCAAAAGATCTAAATCTTTTCGTGACTAAATTTCATGTATAAAAACCCAGATTGTAGAGAAAACTAAACCAAAGCTTCATGAGGGAAAAAATAAAAGCAAAGACTCAATTAAGATAAGAGATAACCATGACTTAAATTTTCTGACAAATTTCACCCGCACATAAATGTTAACTTGTTTGCATACATAATTAATAAAGCTAATTAACTACATTCCATATACACCATAATTTATGATAATTCACATTCCAATGTGTACTTGCAGTAACATTGTTTAAATAAATAATAACGTTAAATATATAGGGTGCTGTATATAAATCCCATAGCCCTATTAAGTAAAAAAATATTGTTTATAATAATGTTTTATAAATTTTTACAATACAATAAAATAATTATAAAGATAATTTCATTGTCATCAAAATTATTAGATATTTTATAGATTCATTTTTTGGGTAAAAAAAGTGACATTGGAATAAATCAGAAAAAAATGTTAATTTTTCCCGTTTAGGATTTCTTGATTTTGAAAATTGCTTAGAACTTATAACTTATAGTGAATATTAAGTATTATTAGGTTTTGTGTAAGATTTTTATAAATGTTTAATTCTTGGAGGATGAAATCATTGCATTTCATTCAAAATATGATTCTACAAGTTAAACCAAATTTTTTAAGAAAAACCTTTAAACTTCCCTGTTTTTTTACTTTGTAAACAAATTTTACTTTCTATTTACGAAGTATGGATAGTAACTTTGTTTGTATTGGAATTTTTACACTAAAATTTCGTAATCAAATGACTCAATGTTATTGTTTAGTATAGCTTTTAAAAAAAAATTCAATCTACTAAAACAAAACGATTTCTACGCTTATTATAAAAGCAATAAGAAAATGTGATAATAATATTTTAATTTGAAATTAGATTCCTCGTCTACTACAATCCAATGAATCTATGCTTAAAAGGAAAAAATTGCAAAAATAGTTAATAAATTTTTTTAAAAAATTTGCTTTTTATGGATAGATTATTTAATAAAAATGTTGAATGGATTTATAATTTAATATTTTTAACACGACAATATTGTAAAAAGGTAGTATTTAGTCATTGTTTATATAATATAGAAACAAATATATTTGTTATAGTTAATATATAAGTTTTTATAGGCTAATAACTGAAACGAAAACTTTATATGAAATCAAATAAATTTCGTAGTTCTTTATTAGTACCTATAACAGTTCTGACTAGGAAAAACTAATAAATATTCCCTCTGAACTTTCCTGCTTCATTTCCAGTTTAGAATTTCTAAAAACCAGTTACTACATGCATACGTGACGCAGAAAACCCGCAATTAACATTTATTTGGAAAGCTAAAAAATAATATTCTTTAGGGAAAAAGTTGTAATGATTATTAAAATTATTATTTGAGTATAATTTCATTCACGCTTTATTTATTTATTTATTTATGGTTACATAGAACAAAATAATAATAATAATAAATTCGTTCTCCTTTCTCTTTCTCTCTCTTTATTAATAGAAATTTTTCGAAATATCTAATACTAAAATAAAATTTTTATTTTCATAATTACACTATTCAACTTGAACAAAAACTGAATTTAGTTGAAAATACTAAGAATAAATTAGAATGTTGATTCCAGTTTTAAACGGATTTGAATTGATATTTTTGGATTTCGAAAAAAATCTTAGAATTTCCTTAACTAAACATAATTTTTAATTAATTACTAAAAAGTTTATTTTTCCATAAAGTAATGAATAAATATTTATCAAAAACCCTAATGTAAAAATAAAATAGCTCAAGAGTATATGGGAAATTGTACGAAATCTCTACGAACCCCAAAAAAACCATTTTAGACATATGGTACTTTGCTCTTAGAAGCAATAATAAACTTCCCATGGCTATATACACTATCGTTAACATTAGTATTACGATATACAATATAAAAGTAGCTTTTTTTACGATATACTCATATCAAAATGGTATATTTCACTTTCCAATTTCGCGATTAATGGATTGTACACTGGTGTTTTCAGTTCATCACCTACGATACCAATTCTGTCAAATATTTTAGTCTAAAAATCCTATTCCCTCCGTTACTTAAGAGGCCAGTGGGTTAGGCCGACTATGACCGTTATAAACATTACCTGATAAAGTTGAGTGGAGAGCTTCTGACGTTTTTGTTCCGTCACCGACCCCGCTTCCAAAAAGCTGCAATATCTTCCCTACTTTTAAAAAGCCCACTCTTTTTTGCCCTCTTCAAATGCATTGAATAACATAGATAAGAAGCAGTGGAAAAGTCAAGTGTTGTTAGTATGGGAACACGGCGCATATCAATTTGGAAAAGAAAAGAAGACCTGAGAGAAGGCAGTTTTGCTTTTATTTAGAAAATGGGAAAGTTATGTTCTTTATTCAGATGGAAGGCTTTCTTTCTTGCTTTTATTTTATTTGGATATTTTTCTTTCTTTCCCGCTTAATGCTTTGAAAAATTGTGTTTGGATTTTAGAATGAAAACGTAAACTTTTAAAAGATAGTAAAACCAGTTCATAAAATGTTTCAGTATACAAGAAATTGTTATATTTCTTAGAATTTTAAGTTAATTACAGGAAACACATCAGAAGAGTGAAATGAAATAGTAAAGTTATTTGTTTTGAAATAATTTGACTAAGATAAAGACAAATGCGTACAAAAAAATAATTCTTCTTGTCTTGTCTATGAATTTAGTGCATTTCCATATTGGTCCAAAAACCCTAATAACAAGCGAGATCAGATTTGAAGCTTGAGGACTGTAAAGGATGTCCTGTGGTGATGCATTAAGCTTAAGAAAAGATGCAAGAATGGTCTTACAATCAAAAATATGGTCTGATGTTAATTGGGTTTGCGGACAATTTTTGCAGATCGGGTATGATCGGGTATTATTTGGAGATATTTTCATACCTTTGAAATTACTAGTGCGGAGACTATAGATGACAAATTTCTAGGGCAATTGAGCACTGGTATAATTGGTTTTATGAAACGCTGGTTAGAAATTTTGCGCTTGGCGACCGCTTTTGCATCCGCCGAGGTGACAGTAGAAGGCTCTGATCCTTAAGGTATCCAACACGTTCGGAACCATGATTTTAAAAAAGCGTATAAATGGATAATTTTCGTGATATTTAGTGTCACTTAGATTAGAATTCATGTATAAAATTGTTTTAAGGACATTTTGACCAAAAAAATTATTTAAATACAATATTTTGGCAAAAAAATTAACTTCGAATAACCTTTTTACAAAATTTTCTCCTTTTGTAAAAAATGCTTCTATTGTGTTAATATTTTGCCTGTATGTAACTCAGACCTCTTTACAGAGGCTCAACTATGATTTTTGAAAAATTCACATTATTTTTAGAGTTACAACCCATTGAAATAATTGTCGGCGTATTTTTCTTAAAATTTCTCCCCACTGCTGTCGTAAAATATGGATAAACCCACTTCTAAGTTATATATTTCAAAAATTCTAGTTGAGAACTGTACAGACGTCTGAGCTGTATACAGGCAAAATATTATTATAATAGAAGTATTTTTCACAAAAGGAGAACGTTTTGAAAATGTGTCATTCTATGTTCATTTTTTGTCAAAATGTACTTAAATAATTTTTTATTGTAATACTATTCTTAAAACAATTTTATGTACATTTTCTAATCTAAGTGACACTAAATATCATAAATATTATCCGTTTATACGCTTTTGCAAAATCACGGTTCCGAACGTGGATACCTTAAATGAGCTGACGAGCCTCCTTAGCAAGGACGTCCGCACATTCATTATCCCCTACATAATGCGTTATAACTAACATTTTTCAATGCATTTTGAAACTAAATAATTCCAAAGAAACTGAGTGAAGTGAGTGAGAGTGCATATTAATGTCTCACTCTAAAGCAACATGAGGGCAGCGGATTTCGTAATTCTGAATCACGGTCAAGTGATGAGGATGACACACCAGATGGTTTCGACATCTTGCCATTGAGAGGAACTTGAACCTCGATAGGTTTAAAGTATCCGACTACGTTCGGAACCGTGATTTAAAAAAAAACCCGTAAATGGATAATTTTCATGATATTTAGTGTCACTCAGATTAGAATACATGTATAAAATTGTTTTATGGACATTTTGACAAAAACAAAAACAAAAAAACTATCTAAGTACAGTATTTAGGCAAAAGATTAAGTTAGAATAACCTTTTTTCAAAATGTTCTCCTTTTGTGAAAAAGGCTTCTATTATAATAACAGTTTGCCTGTATATAGTTCAGACCTCTGTACAGAGGCTCAACTATCAGTTTAGAAAAATTCACATTATTTTCAGAGTTACCACCGATTGAAATAATGATCGGCGTTTTTTCTTAAAATATCTCCCCTCTGTTGTGGTAAAACATGGATAAACCCACTTCTAAATAATATATTTCAAAAATTCTAGTTGAGCCTCTGTACAGAGCTCTGAGCTATATACACTCAAAATATTATAATA
This sequence comes from Trichonephila inaurata madagascariensis, assembly GCA_019973955.1. Classification (NCBI taxonomy): domain Eukaryota; kingdom Metazoa; phylum Arthropoda; class Arachnida; order Araneae; family Nephilidae; genus Trichonephila; species Trichonephila inaurata. The sequence continues at coordinate 430,027 of BMAV01006275.1, forward strand.
GAAGCATTTTTCACAAAAAGAGAATATTTTGAAAATGGGTCATTCTATGCTCATTTTTTGTCCAAATATTGTACTTAAATAATTTTTTATTGTAATACTATTCTTAAAACAATTTTATATACATTTTCTAATCCAAGTGACACTAAATATCATAAATATTATCTGTTTATACGCTTTGGAAAAATCACGGTTCTGAACGTAGTCGAATACCTTAACGTGCATCATCCACTCTAAATAGAGGATCTTCGGTGCCACCAAGAGTTGAATTAATGACACGCCGGCCACGAGTTCGTGACCATGACTACGCGGTTACTGTGGCCACAGAGAGTGTTAAAAACTCTTCTGCCTATGTTTTCTATTGCGGAAAACAAAATAAATAGTTTGTGACAAATACTACTATCAAACTACTACAGTCTATGCAAAAAGACCCCAAAAAGACAAACTACGGAAGCAAAGTTTCGCTGGGGAAAAAATGTTATTTGCCGTTAATTATGTTAAGCAATAAAAATTATTCGCACTAAACTATTTTTTTTAACTATCAAATGTTTTTGTGTTAAGGACTTTATATTTTTTAATAGTTTTTCCACCTGTGATTAGATTACTTCAAAAAGGTTTTTTTAAGGCTGTCTTCGGTTAATGTTAAAGAATAGGATCCTTAATTAGGTACATTTTTTCAAATGTAAAAGAAATGAAAAATTAATATTATATTCTGGCTTCACTATCCCTTAGAGTACATATTTTATCATATTTCACATTTTTGACCGAGTTGAGCCATTTTTTCTGGTATAAAATGTGTTTCGCGTTTTTTCTCCTATACCGTAATGTTAAATGAGCTGTCCTTTCACGTGTTAAAATAAAAAAAAATAATATTCATGGACTATTTTGAAATTTTAGAAACGCTATATTGTTAACAGATGTATGAGTTATAATGTTGCAAATTTTCATTAACATTGAGGCATTTTTCTGTCTGAAAATGTGCTTCTCATTTAGTTCAGGCTCTCGTACTTTTGCCGAAAACAGCCTTAACATTCAGATTTTGCTTGAGAGCCACAATATTTTAAAGTTATTTCACAAAATACAGTGGAAATCGTACAAGAATTTTGCTAACGTATAGCTTTTACCATAGTAAATTCGGAAGATCTTTTCAGGAAAAAAAAATATAAATAAAAATGCCTGGTCTTTTTTTATCAATGTCACAATGCAAAAGTCATGCATCCAATCCCTTATTTAATATTTGAATAAAGATAGAAGTTTGATGAAAGCCTTTTTTTAAATTTTGAATCGCAAGATAATTGAATTATACAACTACATGAGAAAATATGCTTCTTGAAATATATTTGTGCATCATAAACATGTATTTTAAAGCAGTCAAATCGAGTTTCAAAACGATTGAGCAGACATTATGAATTTAAGAACTTTAATTGCAGTGTTTCCTTACGAACCATATACGAGCAAAAAAAAAAACAAATAAAGTTCAAAAGAGAAACTGCATAAATTAACAAAAGAAAAATATTCATAAAAATTCTAGGCAAAATCATAGCACATTTTTAGAGTATGACCCTAAATCAGTTGCAACAAACTAGAAACAAATTTTAAATATCAAAAAACATACATAAAAACTCAAATTTTTTTCAAATAAAGCATGTTATGCATGTATGTTTCAGTAAAATCCGCAATCCAGTTCACAACCACAAATATAAAACTTATTTTTATTGAATAGCTCATTTTAAATGCTTTCATGTGCGCGTAAAAGTGATATTTAGCTTCTTTCACACGCACAGGAAAAGTAGATATTTAGTGGTGAATTAGATGGATTGTATAAAAAGTGAATAAATACAATGATTCCATTTTCATTATTATTTTCTACTGTAAAATAAATAAATAATCATGCCATTTTGTAGCTTATAAAAAATTCTAGAGATTTTACGGTAGAAAATTATGTACACTTTTTCTATAGAAAGTATTAAATAAACTGGATAAAAACCATAAACACGTTATGCTTTTACATTCATTTGAGCATCCATTAAAAATTGATATAATTCTTTCATTTTAAATAAACACCTTCTGCAAACTAATTTACCAACAAGATGCAAAAAAAAATAAAGAAAGAATCATAAAAACAAAACTTACCTTTTTTGCAATGGGCAAAGAATTCTGATACAAATGCGAATTCTTCGCGGCGGAATGTAGCCTTCCATCACCTCCAGACGCCTTGGCAGGCTGATTTCTTCCACTAGCCATTTTTTCGAATCGAAACAGTGAATAATTCAAGACGTCGTTAGAGTGACGAGGCAACAAATTTTTACAAAAATCATCCTCAAACCGTTGTCGAGACGCACAGTTGTTACGACAATGCAAATCGAAAAAACGCTGATGATTTTCTACAACGAGTTTTTTAATATTTAATTCAGAAACAAATGAGGTATCTTGCGCAGCAATCAGAAATTTTTCTCTGAACTTTGAAGAAAGATTTGAGATCACTTCTGAGGTTATTCCGTTATCATGCAAAACATTTCCTGAAGGTAATAGCGTTTGCCGAGTCTCGAAAATCATTTCGTGTTACAGAAACGTTTTTAACAGTATTTAGTGTTTCATCGATCTACATCACACTATTGTTGTGTGTGGCTAAACATTCATTATTTCTTCATGTGAATAAACTACGTACTATAGAAGATCGTAAAATAAATATACAAATATTATTTTTAACATACTTTTAGAATCTTCCAGGTTTTTATAATGATGATCCGTCAGTGTTTTTATCCTCTGTGGTCTTTGTTCGAAATTTCATAAGTATAAATCTCAAATGTTTAGCAATTTTTGCGATTTTTTGTGTTTCACTTCAATTAAAAATATTCCCTTTTTAAGACATTAAAAGGAAAAATTTGGAAATGCACGCAAGGACAATTTCTTTACTAAAATCTTCCTGTTGATTTATACAAAAACATTAAGTTATCTATAATTATCGATTAGTTTTTCCTGGTATTGAAGTGCAACTTAAAAAACCTTAATAACTTATAATTAATCATTTAATTCCTTTCATTTGGTTTATACTTTTCTTTAGAAGATTGATAACCCAATTTTTCTGTTATAGATATTTACAATGATGAATAATCAAGTTGGACTTGAAAAAAAGGCTTTAAAATAATATTTGTTATTAATTTTCCCTGAATAAATATTTATCTCAAATCAAATTCTCTATAATTTAATATTTACCGTAACACAAGTGGTTTTGGTTAGTGGCCATGGCAAGAAGTTAAATCGTTTCCAAATGTAACGATTTATCTATAATCTCTAACATTTCACTATTGTAAACATGAATAATATAAAATTCTAGAACAACAAATTTTAAACGCGCGCGTGATCTTTGACACATGAAACAAATCAAATACTCCACAGTTCAGAATTTCGTTCGATCACGAACAACTTCCTTCTCCAATGCTACAATGTCGGACTCAAATGACCACTGTCCACAATTTATCCCACGCAAAAGACAAATGGATCAGTTCCGAAACTAATAACGGTGAATGGATTGCGCATGTATAGATTGCTAGCCACTACCTATCTTATCGAAATTCTATCCTGACTCGTATCGAATAAGAACACCTCACAAATAATCTCATAATGGACACGACAGAGCAGAAGAAAAGGGCCACGTCTTAAGCAATGGTGCTGAGTGGAAATGTCTGGTTTAGCGGACCTTATCCAATTTTTATCGAGGAGCATCAATCAAAGATACGAATGGTTTCCATGAATGCTGGCTTAGGGAATCTTCAATAAATAAAATAAGAACGGAATAAGATATATGGTGGGAAGGAACGTGTTTTCTCTTTATTTCGGTGAGTGGGTTATTCTGTTATTTACTTAAGAGTCATCTAATGGATTTTTTTACCAAATTGGGTAAAACAGTGCAGGAAAAGGACAAATATTGAAATATAGAAAGGTTTACTGTATCGTTATATGTATTTACTTATATCTTTGTTGTTAAATCAGTGACGTAATGAGAAAATCTTTAACTCGAGTTAAGCAAATTAGGTAGAATTAACATTAATCGAATCAAGGGAGTTTTTGTTTTGTGAATTTATTTTTGAAATTCACTTAAGTCATTATATATCTCCTCGTTATTTTCAGTATTATTGATTCAAAATTTATTCAAAAAATTAATAGTTTTAACTGTCAATAAACTATTATTTCAAACAATTTAGATTCATTAATGCGTTGACATTTGAAAAAATGCATTTATTCTGAAATTCATTGAAAACAAACTACTCTTTACGTATACGTAATAAAATATGTATTAATTTTTTAAAAAATAACAAATTTAAATGCATGCATATTGTAATTAGCATCCAAAAAGGTAAAACTAAGCTACTCTAAGGGGAAAAAAAGATTAAGGATTTAATATGGATCAGTAGTGATGTTAACACAGTAATATATATAATTCCCACATTATATAATTAAAAATAAGTAAATTGAACACATTTAATTTTCATTTAAATATAAGAAACAAATTTCGTTAAAAGAATTTCGAATTTTTAAAAAGTGAAACACTAATCTCACAAAAAAAGAAAAAATTTCCAGTTCAGTTATTTTTACAACAGTAACTAAAATTCCCCTTTATACTCCAACTTTAAAATGTAGGTGAGGAAAAAAGAGCATCGATCTCCAAACTGAGTATTACATAACGAATATAACTATTACTAATATCCAAACACAAATATATGTTATACTCCTTTATAATCCAGTGTTGATTTGCTCTTTATGTAATAGAAATAGCTTACTAACACTAAATCACTGATGCACAGATGAAAAAAGCTGAACTCAAATTCAGACGTTTGAGTATTTTTCATTTATCCATCCAAATACTCATCACAGAAAACAAACCTCCTTGTTTGGTAATCCAACAACGTAAAACGGTCACTTCAAAACAAATCACGAATCGCATCACTTCACCACAACACATTTGATGTAATTCACTTTAAAAGCATTCCACTAGTTATCGATGCTTGCATCATAAAATTCCTCTTTTTTTACAACTTTCAAGACACAACACAATGCTGTAAAATCTCACGAGGAAGAGAAAATCACACAACAATGCATCTCGATAACCACACAACTCGTGTCCACCTGAATCTCGCAGAAGTCAGCCGACCTTAGTCAGAGGTATGGCGCCTCACGGGGTTTTTACAGAGCACGTTATCTCTGGCTAAAACGCATTTGCCCGCTTATTAGTCGCCGGCTGTTATGTTTGGAGTATATCGATCAGCTGCTAGCGTCAGCAGCATTGTTGATTCAAAATGGGGTAAAACCCCGGTAGTTTATTTTCACTGTGGCTCTGCAACGCACGTGGTCCCCTAATGGTCTGACTGGAAATTTCCTGCAATGGACTACTCTAGCGTGACCTAAGGCCCTTAAATGCGCAAGGATCGAGCCTGCTTGTCGGCACATCCAGTTTAAAACAATGGTGGGAGGAGAGTCTTGTAGAATGGTCCATTTCGGACTCATTTTCAACTGGCAATGAATTTTCAATACTTTTTTCCAAGTTTTGTTTCATAAAAACACCTCTTAACACGCTAAAGTCGAATTAAATGTTTTCGATGTTCAATTACAGTATCGATTGGCGAAACATTCGTACACCCAGTCGATGAAATAATGTGTTGCTTTCGAGATTCTAAAGATTCAGTATGTTTTGATGCAGCGTGAATGGATTTTACTGGATTTATATTTAATTTTTTAACGATTTACTATAGTGGAAAAGAGGTCAAAAACAAGAGATAGTGAAAAATATGTCGTTTTTACATAAAAATGCATGCTGAAAGTTTGCAATTGCAGATTAAAAATACATAAAGTAATAATAATCCAGTGATATTGAAGAATTTATATCAATCAATCGTAGTGGCCTGATAACATGTTTAATAAAGAAAATATAAAAAAAATTTTAAGTCAATTCCCCTACTTAATGTATCCTACTACCCTAAAATCATGATTTTTTTTAAAAAATTTATAAATTTCTTTTTTTGATTTTATTTTATAGGCCATCTTATTATCTTAATAAAAATACCAAGTTTTTTATTTGCCATTCACTAGAACAAAAACTACAAGTGTTTTTCTAAAAGCAGTTGCCATAACTTAACACAACATGTCAAACTTTAAAATGCGTTTTACTCGAAAAGTGTTTTTTTGGAAAAGCTCAAACGGGTACAACGATTGCTCAAAAGGTTTTTAAATAATTTGTTGTGTGTGTGTGTGAAATTTTTTGTGTATGTTCTGTATAACTGTAGAAGTGTTTTGACCTTCAGATTTATCAATCACTGTTTCATTTCAAAATTTACAGTCCTTTATGTGAATATAATCACTGTTTTTTTAAACAATTTTAATATAATCACTAAGATAAAGTGCTCTATAGTTTTTGTAAAAATTAAAATATCTCTTATTCTGAAGGTCATTTCAAACATGAATTACAAAATAACACATCAAAATTGAAAAATTGAGAATTTGTTTTTAAAATTTTTGTACAAAGCGGGCCTTGTTTAAATAATCTTTTGTACATTTTTATCAATTTTTTCCGATTTTAATAATAATAAATTTTCTTTCTGTTTTCAATTTTAGGATTTTTTTTCTTAAAATATACTAAATAAGTCTAAAAATTATAAAAAAAATCCCCATATCTCCATTTTTTCAAAAAAAAAGTTTACGCAAGTAGTCGGATGCCTTAAGTCAACAATGAAAAAATTATTTTAGTTACTTTTTATTAAATAGTTATAATTAATATAAATATGTATACATATATGATAGAATCACAATATTAAGTGACAAAATAGAAAGCGATTTTCCTTGTAATTTTCCATTTTCCTATCTGTGTATAGTGTTGGACTAATAATTTTATTCATCAATTAAATTTCATTATTCCATTAAGATAGTATGGTAAAAAGAAATCACATTCTCAGAAATTAGACTATCCCAGGTGGGATTCAAACCCACGACCTTTGAATTAGAAGTCCAACGCGCTACAGAGACACAGCGAACGATTTTCCTTTCTATATATTCTGTTAGACTATTATTTTTATTAGTTACTATTAATTCATTTTTTAATTTAATTAATGAATTAATATTTGAAAAAACTGTATTAACATCAAGTTTAAAAAAAACTGTTTAAACATTGAAGTTTCTCCCTATATACATATATATATAGGGAGAGAGTGAACTAAAAGTAAGAATTTTTTGAAAAAAGAACTTCTTAAAAATGTATACCTCTTGTAGCTAAAATGTAATGTAATCTCTATTGATACTATCACACTTTAGGTATTACGGACAAAAACTGATTTTCTATTTTAAAACGCGGTTCTCATGCTTTTGTTCCCGATTGCGTAGTGTAAAAAAACTAATTTATTTGAAATCTCATAACCTAATGTGATAGGTTTTGATACCTTTTAATATCTACCCATATTTCAATATCTGTAGTCAGATATTAAACAATTCCCTTATTTTTTAGAGTTCTGTGTCGACTTTGATTGTCCACATAAATTTTTATTATCTTAACTGTCGGTGTTTTTTCCGAAGAATTGAAATGTAACTTTCAAAATTTCAGGAAACAAAAGAACGAGAATTAATTTAAATTTAAAAATTCGCAATTAAAACTTACGATGATATATGTAATTCTCTTTATAAGAGTAAAAATCTACATAGTTCACTATGATGTACTTTGAAATAGGGCGTGTTCCCTCGTATGCAATAATCGATTAGAGAATGTCATAGACCCCATTTTCAAAATGACTTATTTTTCATGAATATGCATGATTTGTATAATTTATTCGGACCCAGAGTATAATCAAGTGGGTTAAAGAATCAACCGGAAACGCCAGCTAATTTGGAATTTGTACGCTCAAGTTTTGATATATTTTCGATATGTGTTATTTATAACGTAGAAATAAACGAGATTTTTAGAATCCTATTGAAGTAGTTGATGGGACTACACAAAATTTTTCTTATCTAATTTCGTACTCTGAAAAATGTGTACATTAAGATCCCACTTAACGTGGGGTATACGTTCCATCAGAGTAGACCGTAATTTGAAACAGCGTCTCATCATGTAAATAATGGGGTTAGGAGAAGATGGGTAGAAAATTGGTCAGTTATTTTACCATTAAATTTATTAATTATGTTTTAAAACAATAAAACAAAAATATATTTCTTGCAAATATAGAAACATAATAAACGAATATACATATAAAAATAAATAAAACTCAAAATCAGTATGTTTACATTCCAGATCATTCAGTCCCTTCTGTATTTCCAATTTTCTGTCTTTTTATCAAGAAGGTAGATTGACTTAAAGGCATATTGCGTTCAATTTCGTCATCAATCCGTATATAAAGTCGTTTTTCCATTTCATATATTGTATTATTTCTAGAACGGGTAATTCTAGTTGCAGAGCTTGTCGTAGATGCAGTTGCCGATAGCAGTATTTTTTCTTTATTCTTAAGAATGGTCCTTATATATTTGAAGTTGCCAAATTCAATGCAGCCCCAATTTGAGATTGACGTTCACCAGTATCTAATCTTCTAATCACTTGCATTTGAGTTTCTAGTGAAATGCTTTTTCTTGTAGATTTATTTTCGTGGTTTTTATTATCACCCATGATAAAAACTAAAAATCGTAATATTTGTCACTGTAGAAATTGTTACATTATCTAAATTTATACTTACAATAACGTCAACAAATGTTTGAAATGATAAAAGTACGTTCGTATAACACCACAGGAAATATGAAACAGATAAGCTGCTTCGAATATCGGGGAGCCTATATATATAACGCTGCGTGCAATTTCGGTGAATCCAACAATTTAAAAAAATGTGTGTTTATTAGTGTAAACACGCGGCAGAAGTTAACTTCGGCTTATATGTATTGAATTGTATAATTAAGTTTTATTTTAAAGTAATCTTATATAGAATTAATTTATTATTATCATTATTATTTCAAACTGCATTTAAAAAAAATAATTAGGATGGAAACGGTATAAATATAAACAAAATTTTCATTTTCAATACATAATACTAAAAAAAAAATTATTGTGTACATTTATAGAAAAGTATCATTATTATTAGTCTATTTCCATTATGCTTATTTGTGTTTCAGCACATACTTTTGTTATCAAAGGCTTGCGGTAACTAAAATAAGAAATGTAAATTTTGTGTAAAAAAATAATAGTAAAAATAACTGTAAATGTAAAAATCTTCTTTTCACACACACATTCATTTTTTCACTATTGCCATTTACATTAAACCATAAATATTTTATTTACAAAATCGCTTCAATACAAGTTGGGTTGTTTCATTTATTATTATAAACTTAGAGTTTTGAATTTATTTTATAGTTTATATATATATATATATATATTAAATAACATCTCGTGGTTATGATATTAATATTTTTAAACTCGCGACAGCTTTTTTAAAAACGTGGTGAAAGTCGGAACTTCATACATCTTTAACTAACCTTCATCGCGTAACCGTAACTGGTAACGCGTACCGAAAAATTTTCCCTAACGTGTCATAAGAAGTTAACTTCAAAAAAAGGAGCGTTAAACCGAAACAGAGTGCTAAACGAAACAGCGTTAAGCGGGGTCTTACTGTATAAGCTAATTCCTTTTATAAAAGTATCCAGGAGGAAAAAAATTATTATTTTTATTACTTCTCCGGATTGAGGGGGTGGCAGTGGTAGCCGAGTGATCATGGGTGCGAACTCGTGACCCACGTTGTTGAATCGCGGGTTCGAATCCTAGTATCACTGATGACCCTCCACATAGAGGAGCTGACACACATTAAATCTGTCGAAGCTCAAAGCCCACCCGTTGGTGTGGTGAAAGGGTTTGGAGAACCTAGAGCCAGCTCAGGTGTCGTCTTCATCACTGGAACGAGGTTCAAAATTAAGAAATCCATCATCAATAAGTCCTTGCACTGCTTCAGAGTGGGATGCGAATTAAAATCAAACCACATTGATGTTACATTCATAGTTAACTCTAATGCAGTGCTTTTCAAATTTTCAATATTTGCGACCCAATATTCAATCATAATTTTCATCGCGCCCCCCCCCCCTTTCCCACAATAACAATGTATTGAATTCAATAATACAATACTCTGACTCTAAAACTACATTTCGAATTTGTTACGAATTTATTTTTTTGCAACCGGCGATAAACGTCTCATTCAACCAATGCGTTAATTACCTCGGACGTATATATACGCCTTTTCAAAGTACGATCTTTTCTGTGAACTACTCCTCGTAAAATTATCCCGAAAGCTTTGGAATGAAATAAAATGATCTTGACAGTGTTTGCGAATATTTACTTATTTCAGAGAGAATTTGCTTCTTTATTCCTTTTCTACCCCTCCCACCCTATACACCCCATACCCTCGACTACGTGTTAAAAGGTTGGCATTGGGGAGCGAATCGTGCAATTTTTAATCGGCATTTAAGGGATTAATTATAAACCGTTCAAATTATCAAGATAAGTGTTAATTTTTGTAAATAATATTTTATACGACGAGCCCATGGGATCACTGGTAACTATTAAACCTGTTTTTAACTTAGTATTGTTAAATTAATTATGAAATACACATTGTGCATTACTGATACTTTTATAAGTATGTTAGTGTAAATGTGTATTTTAATATGTCAGAATGTATTTTGTTTGTTTACTTTCAATAAATTGATAAATCATATTTTGATTTCGACTATTCTATATGCTTGCGCCCCACATATTGAGAAACACTGCTCTAATGTAATAAATGCATTTGAACAAACGTCATTTATATAAGTTTAGGAGATGGTACTTTTTTTTTTTTTTGTTATTTTAACTCTCCCTCACAATTAATGAGAATATAACCTGAGAATTGTTGCATCATTCTCCAAATCCCACTTTATATGAAGGATTAAATTTACTTGAATTTTCTTTTTTAAAAAAATAGCAGCCTCCTCTTTTATTCCACGTGGCCGCTTTTATTACTTAGCACATGTCCTTTTTTCAATTCCTACTATTAGTTCACACTCTCCCTATATATATATATATATATATATATAACTCACACTCATAGTGGCGCAACAGCCCATGAGAGCCTGGGCCTACTGTGCCCATCCCAGTATACGTGACCATTGGGAGCTGAGGTGAATGAGCAGATGTCGCGATCAGTTGGTCAGTCTGAAGCGAGACCCCTAGTGTTTAAGTCCCCAAGCAATATATATATATATATATATATATATTCAAATTTTCAATCGTTAATAAAATACTTTTTATTCATCCACTCAATTTCAAATACAATTTTTTAAATTTGTGGTGCGTGGTACTCGACGTTATATAATACAGTTTTTTTCTCAAACATTAATTCATTAGTTAAACTAAATTTTAATGAATAAATAGAGCAACAAAAATAATAGTTCAACAGCATATGTAGAAAGGAAAGTTGTTCATTGTGTCCCTATAGCGCAATGGATAGCGCGTTGGACTTCTAATCCAAAGGTCGTGGGTTTGAATCCCATCTGGGTTGGCCTAATTTCTGAGAATGTGATTTCTTTTTACTATACTATCTGATTAAATTTGAAAATTAATAAAAAGTAACAAACAAAAATAATTGAAAATTACAAGGAAAATCGCAGTCTATTTTTCCACTTATAATATTGTCATTCTGTCATATGTATATACCTATTTATATTAATTGTAATTATTTAATAAAAGGTAACTAAAATAAAAAAATGTCTTTGTTGACCTAAGTAGGAATCGACTTAAATTTTTTTTTTATATTACTTGTTTATTTTTGTTTAAGCATCTCAGTCTTGATTGAGTTTAAATCAGTCAATCCCCATGAGGGAGTAGTAGTTCCCATTCACCTAGACCAGGGGTCGGCAAACTTTTCAGTCGGAAGAGCCAAAAATTACAATTTACAAAATTTCAAACTTTTTAAAGAGCCACAAAAATTTTTCTTGCAATAAATAGTACTTGCAAAATAAAGTTTTTTTGATAAAAAAAAACTAATTTATTTATTCATAAGAAAAAATATCTATTTATTCATTTAGAAGTAGTGTTTTTCACAACAAATCAGATAATATACTATGTATGGCATTAGAAAAAAAATATTTATAGAAGAGAAAAGGTCAAAAAATTGAAGCTTCGCCACCTGGCGGGAAAAAATGGTAATAATTATGCGTTTTAAGCTTTTTAATTAATATTTTTAACTAATTGCAATATCGGAATATAACTGGTCAAAACGGGGATTCCTCGGATCATTCCCGATCTTTTGGTACCTTCGGCGAGTTTATGCGTCCTGCGTTTCGTGAGAAGATACACATAGTCGCAAAGTCGCTCGCATAGATACGTTTGTTTACGTACGAATTTTAATAGTGTAGATAAATAATATTTGCGTATGGAACTAAAGAGCCGCAGCTTCACATCCAAAGAGCCGGATGTGACTCGCGAACCGCAGGTTGCCGACCCCTGATCTAGACAAATAAAATATAGCCGTTATTTTTATCTGTTTCGTGTTTAAATAGTTCTAATAAAATCAATTCGGCTTAAAATATTACATAATTATTCTTCACAACAAATTTTTTTTTCATTAATTTCTTTCATTATTTGTGTAATTTGCACCTCAGCTGAATGGTATTAGCACCGAGCTTGAGGTTGGCGATGTTTTAGTCGAGTCTTGAGTCGTGTCTCCAATTAAGACCCCAGGGCTGCGGTAGCCCAGTGGTCAAGGTATCGGCTCATGACAGGCATGTCATGAGTTCGAGCCCAGTACCACTAAAGACCCGCCGTGTAGGGCAACGATGCACGTTAAATCTGTCGAGAGCTGAAACGTCCTCCTGTTGGTGTGGTAGTTAGGAGAGAGGGTGCCAGCTCAGGTGTCATCCACGTCACTTGACCATGGTTCAAAATTATGTGGTCCGTCACCAAAAGCCCTCACCTAAGTCCTCGCTGAACAGAGCGACGTTAATATTTACTCACTCCCTCCGATTAAGACCCATCGTATTAAATGGCTTAAATCTTTCCAGGCTCAAATATCAGCTCCGTTACAGGAACAAACTGTTTGCGAATTGCTTTAGATTTTCAATACTACCTTGTCACAATTCATAGCTAAAAGTTTTCCATCGAGTACTAGGGACCGCAGTATGCTAATGGTCAAGGTAACGAGCACGTGACTGGCGTGTCATGAGTTCGAACCCGAACAACTGCCGTGTAGAGAGGCTGATGCACGTTAAATCTATCGGAGCTTAAACGTCCTCCTGTTGATGTGCTGTGGAAGTTAGGAGAGGAGGTGCCAGCTCAGGCGTCGTCCTCGTCACTCGACCATGATTCAAAATTACAAGATCCGCTGCCAAAAGCCCTCGTGTCGCTGAATAAGACGACGTTAATTCCTATTCACTCACTCACTCAATAGGTATAAGTAAAGTATATAAGTAAAACTGAAATATATAAATGAACTTAACACTTGATTAGAAAGTTGTCATATTTGAAGCTCATGATCACAATCATTTAGTTTTTAGCAGTTTTATAAGCTCAACTACGATAATTTGGTTTTTAAAAAAAAGAAGCAATCGGTTCTCTCAATAACTGTTGTTATTTGTTGAGAAAGAGTATGATAATTTAGTTTATTCCATAGCTAGTAATTTGTCGTTTCTAATCTCGATATGCAATCTTTAGGTAACAAGGAATGGAAATACATCAAAGAAGATGCTACTCAGACGTCGTTCTCGTTACTTGACAATGACTCAAAACTATGAGATCCATCGTCATTCACCTTTGAATAGCTTCAATGAATGAATGAATGAAGCCACATTCACATCAAGGTAGTCAGCGTCGAGCGTTAGGCGTCTAGCCAGTCAGTGACTTCATCTCGCCCGAGATGAAGTCTCTGATTGGCTACACGCTCAATGCTCGACGCTGACTGCTTTGGTGTGAATGTGGCTTAAGCGTTTATTGGTCTCTCGTTAAAGCAGCACAAGGACTATTGGTGAGAGACCTCCTAATTTCGAACCATGGTCAAGTGACGAAGGCGACACCCGAAGAGGCACCGCGCTCTTTTAACTTCTACACCAGGCCCACCAGAGGACTTTGAACCACGATAGATTTAACGTGCATCAGCCCTGGCACCCTACTATCAGACCTCGGCGGGTCTTGCAGTGGCACCAGGACTCGAAAACGCTGACCGCATGTTCGTAACCATTGACCATTAGGCTACTGCGGCCACTTTAGTAGTTTCAAAACAATATGAAAAATATCAGGAAGTTAGAAACATTCTGAAGTTGGTTACAACTCTGAATGCAACTCTGAATGCAATTTAAATACTCCAATTGCATCCACTGGTGCAATTACCATGTCACAGACAGCCATGTTCAAATTGAGTGAGTATTTCGAATCCTGCTTTGAATAAGTGAGTAAGTATTTCCATCGCACTATTCAGCTACTCGAGGGCTTTCGGCGACGGACCTCGTAATTTTGAACCATGGTCAAGTGACGACATCTGACATGGCACCATCTCTCCTAACTATCACACCACACCATCGGGAGGACGTTTGAGATCTAGACAGATTTAACGAGCATTACTCCCCTACATGGCGGGTCTTTTATGGTGCTGGGCTCGAATTCATGACATGCTAACCACGATCCGATACCTTAACCATTAGGCTAGTAGTAACTTAAAATTCCAAGGTTCGTTGTGTGTTGTTGCAATGCGACTTTCATTCAAACAAGTAATACAAAAAAAAAAGTAATTAATTCCAGCTTAGGTCAACAAAAAATAAGTTTTATATATTAGTTACTTTTTATAAAAAATAATTACAATTAATATAAATAGGAAATACATATGACAGAATCACAATATTAAGGGGCAATTAATTTTTATTAATTATCATTAAAGTATTATATTGCCATCCAAAACAACCGTGTGTAGAAAATTTCAGTTTAACTCTAAATGCTTTAAAACTTGAGAAAAAAAAATCTTTTAAAGATTTGACCCAAGTCGTGCTAAAAAAGAAACCAATGTGATTGCATCTGTAATTCTTTAAATAATTAGTTTCAGTCAATAACTCAATTAACAATCGTACATAGAAAATTTCAGCTCAAATGAGCGCCTTAAAATGTGAGAAAAAAACCTTTTAAAATTTTGACACAAGTCGCCAAAATGGTCGTCAAAAATGACACCAATGTAGCTTTATCTGTAATTCTTTAAATAATTAGTTTTAATCAATAGGTTTTTATTAATTATAATTTTAAATTACCGTATTGTCATCCAAAATAATCGTGTACATAAAATTTCAGCTCAATTGAGCGCTTTAAATTGTATTTTATTAACGATTGAAAATTTGAACACGATATTGGGAGATAGTGAATTAATAACAGGAATAAAATTAAAGGTTAGGGTGTTAATGTAATTATTCACACTCAACTCTTATTAATGAAAATGATTAATTACAATCATTATTATTAATGTAAGCGATTCATCCAATCAAGTATAGTATCCATTTAATCTTATTTTCTTTATTAATATATATGACTACTTATTTCTCTATTAATATAACAAATTACATTGAAAGGAGTTTATCTACTTTGTTGATTTATCCGGTTAAGGTATCCGTCCTTGGTTTGATTTGTCTGTTAAAGTATATAAGGTTTTAAAAATTGAAAAAGAAATTATGATTTCATTTTATGGGCTATCTTATATATTAGCTTTATAAAAATACCAAGTATTTTTATTTTCCATTCACTAGAATAAAAATAACAAGTGTTTTAGCAAAAGCAGATGCCATTACATAAGATGTCAAACTTTAAAATGCGTTTTTCTCGTAATGTGTTTTTTCCGAAAAGCTCAAACGGGGAAAGCGATTGCTCAAAAACTTTTCAAAATAATTTGCTGAATTTTTTTGTGTATCTTCTGTATAACACAGTAGAAGTATTTTAACCTTCAGATTTATTAATCACTGTTTTATTACTAAATTTACGGTTCTTTTTATGTGAATATAATCACATTGGTTTTTTTTAAAAATATTTCATATAATAACTAAGATAAAGTGCTCTAGTTTTTGTAAAAATTAAAATATCTCTTGTCCTGAAGGTCATTTCAAAAAGGAATAGAAAAATAACACATCAAAATTGAAAAATTGAAAATGTGTTCATTTAATATTTGTACAGAGGGGGCCCCGTTTATGTAATTTTTTGTCAAATTTACAAATATTTTTCCCCATTTTTGTAGTAATAATTTATTCTTCTCTTCTTAATTTTAGCCTTTTTTTTCTTAAATTGTACTAAATAAATCTAAAAACTACAAAAAAAAAATCTCCATATTTCCATTTTTTCAAAAAAAAAGGTTGTTGCAAGTAATGGGATACCTTAACCCCCGTTTATATGTATTTTATTACTAGTCACTTAGAATAAATATTTTATCCAAAGCGTTTTAAGAGTAATTCCATTTTGTCATCAATCAGCTATTTATTTTTTAAAGTACTTATTGAGAAAAACTCAATAAAAATATTGGATTCGCATAAAAGACAGCCCTTTGGGGGCTTAGAAAAACCCCAATATTGCACCCATAAGCGCATCATTACCAAGAACGTAAACAAGGAAGAAAATACGATTTCAAGCAGTTAACTGAAACCGAAAATCCCCGCAAAGCTTCTTTTTTTTTTTCTTTGATTTTGGAGACGCTTCCCAAAGTAAAGCTCAAATCATATTAATAGGAGTGAGGGAAAATGCCTCTTGAGAGTTTTGGTGGAGTTTCCGTTGGAAAAATGAGTCACACTTTGCGGGAAAAGCCAGAGGCAAGAGTTCTGGAAGGAGAAAATAAACGCTTATATAAAGTAAAATCAGGCTCTACGACTTCTTTTACCTCTTGCCTTCCCATCTAGAAGAGAGGGCGCATATCCATATTAAATATCAGATTATGTTTTGGTTTTTGGCTTAAATTAAATAGCACGAGCTTCGTGAGGGGTATTAGTGACGAACCTGGTATTTTATTTTAAACGGTCGACAAAAGAAGAAAAACTTGAGTAACTACCCTCCATACCACACAGCGGGAATTAAATATCTGATATTTATGAATATCTTTTTGTAAAATCGTGCTGGTCAATGCATAAAAATCTCATAATCCATCCTTCGAAAATATTTAACATTATTCTCTTAATAATAAAGGAACACAGAATACATGAAATTGCCTTTTATCGTACAATATACATATACAAATACTTATACATTTATATTCAATAAATAAAAAATTTAGAATGCATGAAATGATCACACTCACTAAAAAATTTGATTTAAAAATAATGATAGTTGTATATAATGATCTATTATTGGTTAAAAAAATTATTCAACCATGCACTTTTTTCCAATTTTATGTTAAAAAAGTTTGTCCTTTATACATATAAATGTAATCATTATAATCAGATACTAAATGACAATAATTATAACTTAAAGCTAAACAATTAACTGAAGATCAAAGTTAAAAGGCAACTGTATTTAATTAGCAAACTCTCAGTTTTAGGAATTGAGATTTTAATTTCGAAGGTTTATTTTCAAATTTCATAATAGAAAAAAATATTCAAAAAAGACATATCTTCAGGGAGGGAAAAATCATATTGCGAATTAAGGAATTCCACTCCCTCTGTATTCATATCGTTTTTATATTTCTTCAATTCAAATACCATAAGTCAAACCCTTTATTTTATGTTTAAATAAAAATAATAAATTATTTGATTTAAAAATTTAAAATAAAAATATTATTCTAGGAATAAGTCCAATATATATATATAAGAAAGGAAAAACCTAAAAAATCAAAAAATTGCGAATACATATCCAAAACATTTTGTGTATAGTATTATTGTTTATCAAACATGAATCAAACTTGTACTGCATAAGATTGAGCAAAAATTAGAAATTTTGTTATTTTGAATTTCCTGATCCTTTGAAGCAGATTTTCTTATCCTTTATCCAAGTGAATCCCCAGTGAATCGTATAATACGATCTTGCGCCTTTTTTAAAATGATAAAGTTTTACTGAAATACTATTATAAATATATGTAAAACGAATATTTGATTTTAATTTTTCGTATTAGCATATGATATTTACATAAAAGCATTTTTTTTATCTAATATATATGTATATAAAGTAATAATTCCCTCTAGTATCTTTTTAAATAACTTTTAATTCTCTGGTCCAGTCCTTCAGTACAAATGTTTAATTATTTTAACTAGCTACCCGCCTAACGGGAATCTTTTGAATTACATCCATCCACCAACCCAGGTCATATGATTTCCCACTTACTATAAACAGAGAGATCTGTGGAATTATTTATTTTTTTTTTCTTTGTCTGCCTTTAATACGTGTTACCCGTTGCAGC
The DNA here is from genome assembly GCA_019973955.1 of Trichonephila inaurata madagascariensis. NCBI lineage: Eukaryota > Metazoa > Arthropoda > Arachnida > Araneae > Nephilidae > Trichonephila > Trichonephila inaurata. Next base: position 448,407 of record BMAV01006275.1, read on the forward strand.
TTGGTTTGTGTTTTGTGTCTTCTTGTCTGCTTCTTGTTATGTTGGAACGCAATATGTTAGATGTTCAATAAACTAGATTTACTATTTCAAAGGACTGCCTCGTCAATATTAAATAAGCAACATCAACGATCTAAAATATGATCAACCTAAAAGAAAGCCTTACCAATGGCCACGCCATGTCCTTTCGTTACAGTAATAACTACCACACACAATCGCCAGGATCTTTATATATATATATATATATTTATTTATCGTTATATATATATATATTTATATCCTGGTATATATATATATATATATATATATAAGATCCTGGGGTGATTGCAACTTTTATGAAAATGATAGTATTAGCTACGAATCTTGTTACTTTTTTAGATACATTGATGACCTAATTATTTTTAGTAATATAGTAGATTTTGTTCATAGCTTTAGTTATTATCCACACTATTTAAAATTATTAAAAACTAATTACAATAATGAGTCAGCTAACTTTTAGGACCTTCAATTAAAAGTTAAGAATAATTTGCTGATAAGTAATACTTTTGATAAAAGATACTCTTTTGATTTTAACATTATAAAAATGCCATTCTAGCGTAGTAAGCTACACCTATCAATATTTAGAAATATTATCTTAATTTTTATAAAAAAAGAAACAATAATTTATTTACTGATAATGTATTAAAACAAAATAATTATAAAAAATTCTGTAATAATTGCTTCAAATACAACTATCCAAGTAAATTCATTTTTAAATATATTTCTATGTTATATTAACTCTATTTTTTAATTTAGAGTATTAATTTATTTAAAATATCTTATGATTAGTTTAATTTTAAAATATCTTATTTGCTTAGTTTAATTGCAAAATAACTATCTAGGTGACGCCACTGATTTTTGGCTTCTTGTATAAACACTTCTATTTTAACATCATTTAGCACAGGATTTTTGTATAACATGCTTGTCTTCACATTTCTTTATGGTTTTCATTTTTACATGTAAGTTTTTGTCCAAATTTTTTCTATAGAATTTTTTCTTAATATTCCTCTCTATGAGAGAAACATTATTGTTCTTCTTTCATAATTTCATTTTACTTTACTGTCTGGTTTATCATCCACATGTATTAAAAATAGGCCTATTATGTTGAAAATTTCTGCTGTACCGGAAAGGTTGATCCATAAAGTATTGATTAACCCTAAATCGCTAGCCTAATTCAGCGACAGCTTTAGAAATCATAATAGGTCTCCATTTTATATAGTCCAAACACTCTTTTTGTATCTACATTTTTGTGTTATGTCTCTTGAACTCCGATTTCTTTCTTCTTTGGCATTGTAGGTTATACAACTTTTTCACTTGGTATCTTATTTTTTTTTATTATACTATATATATCGTGATTTTTTGCTATCGATTTCGGCACAAGTTATGTGCCAAGAGATTAATAGACAGTTCGTACCCCCTCCCTTTTTTTTGAAATAAAAAGGAGGACGAATATAACGGCAAAAATGCATCATCGTGTTTTGAAGATTAAATAAAGAAAGCTTAAAGGAGAAAAAGGGAAATAGTATTTTTTTTTTCTTTTTTGAGGAAATTTTATTTGTATAAAGGACATTTTCAGCACAGTGAGAAAATATTATAAAACATTTTGAATGTTTGTTCTGCTGTAACAGCATCAAAATTTTCCTCGCGTGTTACTTTTTAATAACGATTCCTTTTAAGTTTTTTTAATTAAATCGATAAAATAAAGTTGTGCTAAATAATTTATTTTCTTTTTTCTTTGAAATTTTTAAAACTTATTCCACGATATATCAATATATATAACTGAATTTAATCTTCGTTTAGATCACCCGAGTATGAGATATTTAAAATTTGGGGAAATAGACTAACAAAATTTCATATCTGATGAATAAAAATTATCGAAAAAATGTTTTTAAATTCTCAGTTATGCTACACTAAAACACATATGATTGCACATATAATGCATTAATTGGCATGAAATATAAATTCATTATCACTTGGCATTTTTTCCTATGTAACTCTACTTCAAGCTATAGATCACAGGTTTCCAAGCATTTTTGTTTCATAGACCTTTGCCATGTTTTTCGGTTTGGAATAGACGCCTGCTTAATTAATATTGAATTTTTGCAAATTTTTCAACTAAATGTCTTTTTTACAGCTGGTACTACTATTCCTACTTTAAAAGAATTACAATTCTAACTGTAATGAAGTATGGTGTTTAAAATTTAAAAAGTACATGTTAATTAATTGAATTCAAAGTGAATTAATAAATAAAACTGTTAAATAAAATAACCAAATAATAAACAAATGGTGCTACAATATCAAATTTTCAACATTTGGTACCAATCTTGTCAGGTTTAACCTTAAATCTCCCTTCTTAGTAGAGTCCAGTTTTTTCTTTTTTTCTTCTTTTGTTTTGCAGATTGGCAACCACGCTGAAACTCCTTCACACTAGGAAGAGCAATCAAAAACACACTTCCTCACGTTATTCTACAATTCTTGACAAATAACAGTTTTGACTTTTTAAAGTCAAAATTGCTGCCATCCTTTTTTAAACTTTAAGATCTTCTTGAGTGTTTATTACTGTCAGTTCCTATTATAACGTGACATTTTTTTTTCCTGTGTGACCACATGAATTTATTGCCTATTGTGGTATTACCGTAATCAATGCATTCTCAAGCCTGGTTTCAAAATTTGAATAAAAGGCATTTAAATGTGTGTTAAACGTAGGTTAAAACGTCCTGACAGATTATCTGTGACAAATTGAGAAAATTCTGGACCTCCAGTATTATACTTTTTTAGCTGAACTCTGGAGAGAAACGCCGAAATGGTTCTTGTTTTAATAAAATTTATGCTGTTCCCTTTTGTAAGTGCAAATTAACCTCATTAGATTTAATAAATAAATCTGTAAAATAGTTAAAATTTGGTTTCCACCTGATTCAATTTTCTTTTAAAATTTAAGTCACGATCTAGTTTAATGCGAGCTATTATCACAAACACTTGTAGACCTCCCTTACACCTCATGGTCCCCCAAATTATTCTTTTGCTGACGTGGACTCCTTGCAGGTCGTCATAGATTCCTAGGGTTCTATATAGACTTCTTTGGGAATTACTGCTATAGACTGATATTATCTTTAATTATCACTTCACGGTCTTTGGTTTGCTTTGGTTTGTGCTAACGATGTTTAAAGAAGGGATTTTAGCCAGAATTATTCAAGACTCCTTTGCTATAAACAAAAATATTCACATGAGAAAGAAACCATGTTCTGTTCTTCATCTCATGTAAATATTTTATCTAATATGTCTCTCTTCCTTTTGCAAATGTTTATATATCATATATGTATATGATCGAATTAAATAAGAACATTTAGTTATACTGAAAAACGCACCGCCCTGTCTGCGTAGGGGGGGGGGCGCCGGGCGCTGCAACTGAGCCTCAACTCTATCTGCGGTATGGTGATATGTGGAATTTTACTTGTCCATGATAAAATTATGAAGTCATGTAATGCTACAGATAAAAAAAACTAACTTTCGCTTTGTTAATATGAAATTAGTTCAAAATTTTAAAATGATCTTCGACAGAACCAGGTTTGAAAACCACAAATGCTTTGACTTTTATCTTCTATAAAACAGTTTAAACAAAAATAAATGGCAATCCGTTATCCGCTCCTTAAAAAAATGGATTCCTTATGAGCAATATTCACTTCTTTATCATCTTCCAATGCATCATGTGAAAGGAATTTGAATAAAAGAAAAATCAAATGCATGAATATTGCTTTTTCGGGTAATGATGCAGTTCTAAGTATAGTTTGATAACTGTAATTTATTAATAGTTCCTACATGGAACAAAAGCAAATGGAGGGGAAAAAGCTCAACGAAAATTGTTTTCAGAACATTAATATTAAGTTAATACAAGGCTATCATCATTAACTATATTATAATACCAATGATCGAAGCAGCTAACCTAACGTAATTCGAATTACTGAATAAAACATTCAATTTTTTTAAAAATATATATAATAGATACCCGATGAAAGAAATCTCTTTTCCGCTTAATATATTTCTAATTAGGCATTTCTGTCATTTATTTATTTTGAAAATTCTTGTTCCGTATGATAAACATGAAATATGCGTACACACAATCATATTTAAGAAATATATTCATTTTTAAAGAGTATATAAAAATTTAAAAAAAATATTCAAACTAAAGAAAAGGAGGAAATTATAGACGATTACCCCAAATATTAAATTATTTCCCCATCAAGCACTCACGAGAAACGATAAAATATTCTTAGGTACTCAGTGCTTTCGGATTACTTATAATTTTTTTTTAAAAAAAGGAAGATGTATTTTGTCATAATCTTTTTCTTATTTCCTAATTTCAATCTTTTTTCAGATAATAATTTTAGTTTATCTTTGTTAACGTTCCTTAATATGTGTGAGAATCTGAATTATTTCACTGGAAACAAAAAGCTACGAACATGTAATATGGCTGGATCTCTTGTTACAAATAAAATCAAATATTTTTATTTTAATATGGTATACCCTATGAGATATGGTATACATATATACGTGTACAAAGAAGTCTGCATGATTTTTTTCTCTATATACATATGAATTACGGATTTAATTGTAGTATAATAAGTATAATTAAATCAAATGGAAGCACTTGTATTATGAAATGTATATTTCTTGTTTTAAGTTGATATTATTGCATAAAAAGAATTATTCTTAAGCAAAATTAATTTTGAATAAAAGTTCTCTTTTTCTATTATCAATTTTCTTAAATATTGAACGAATTTTATCCTTTGAGTTAAAAATTCGTGTTCCTAATTCCATCCTACGAAATACATAAGTTATATCAAATAAATAAAATTTTCAATCTGCATGAAAAGTGTTTGAAAAATTTGTTAAGTGAGGCACTATATTAACTGTCCTTTTAAACACTTGACAGCGAATTTTTAAATTACACGGGCCATTACCAATAGCAATTTTTTGTTGCTTTAGTGTGATGTTAATTGTAAAATAATAAGTTCATTTTCAAATCGTATACAAAATACACTAACTTTTTCATCGAATGTTATAAAAAAATCTCCCTTTTTTCTATTTCTGTCTCAATGTCTTCTCTGTCTTTTTCTCTCACAATCAGCTTCTTTTTGTTTCATTTCCCTTATTTTTTTTCTTTTAAATTTCTGTTTCTCTGTATTCCTGTGTCTGTGTTTTTGTTTCTCTATAAGTTTCTTTGTTTGTTTTTTTTCTGTTTTTCTCTGCTCCCCTTTTACCCTTTCTTTTTATTTATTTCTCTTTCTATTTTTTTTTTATCTATATCTGTTTCTTACTCTATTTTTTTTTTAATTTTTCTTCTCTCTTTTCTCTCCCTCTTTATATTTATTTCTATATAGATGTATATTTTACTCTCTGTGCCTGTCTCTCTCTTCTTTTTTTCTGTGTATTTCTTCTCTCTCCTCTTATCTTTCTATCTGTTTTTTCACAAATGCTCTAAATGTGTCTTTCGCTGTCTCTTCATTTCGTTTTTAACTTCATTAAATAAAATTATTACTTCAAATAAAATTTACAAGGTACATAATTTATGATATTTTTGTTACACACACATTCCCTTTTATTTACTACAAATTTATTTATTCTATTTTACTCTAAAAAAAACTTTCCAATAAATGCAGCTTTATTTTGAAGTAGCCTTCCTTTCTGCAAATAACAGACAATTACCTACGATTTCCATAAATCCTCATAAACTCATACAAACTTTTTGCTTAAAAATAATAACTATAAATTTGATACGGTAAAAAGCCCATTAAAATTTTCAAATTAAGCTATGAAGATTTTAAAATGCATGTTCATGAAGATTTTTGTTTTCCTTTAATGTAAAAAAAAATGAAACGATATTTTCATCTTATATTTACAGCATCAAAATATCTAAAATTTGAATACTTAATGTTTTTCTTCATTATATTCAAAGAAATCAGAATGTTTCGAAATAGATATTAAAGTATCTTGAGAACATATCCAACGATATTATCTCTAAATATATCTCTAAAATTTAAGAGTTTCCTTTGTTTTCAAGTATCACATGAATACACAAACATAACATTAAAATTTAAATTCAGAGCAGAGTAAATAGTTCCAATGTAATAAGCTGTAGAATTTTAAAATGAGTTTAGATAAGCATCGGTGTGATAATGCGTAGTTTCCTTTGTTTTTCAAATTCAACTAGGTGCAACCAACTATGAATATGACAATGGATTATTCTTAAAATGCGCTCATTAGATCATTTCAACAGAATGAGAGATTATCTCTGTAATTATTAAGTACTGGTTGTACTTTTAGACAGTAGTTTAATTAGTATGTTTAGAAACTATGTGATATTTATGCGATTTAATAAAAAAAATAACGAAAAAACATTCCTTATTTTATCCTCTTTCTCTTATACGTATTATCGATTAAAATACCATATAAATCTGTAGTAAATACTGATCGCAAGTTAGTAAACTAAAGATAATTTGTTAAAATCCAACTCTGGTATCTCCTTGAAGTATCTGTAAATAAGAAAAATAAAAAATACCCTTCATAACTTTTTTTTTTCCTTAGAACATAAATACATTTTGTTTATACTTGATAAAATTCGTAATTATTATCATTGTTGTTGTTGTAGATATTTACGTAACTCAGTAATTTATATCAACGGCTTACAATGATAAAAATCATGAAAAAAATTATTGAAAAAATGCATGTTTGAAAAAACATATACAAGACAGTCATCAAATGATTCTGGGTATAACAATGACGATATACATTTGGCTGAATTGATTTATCATATAATTTAAAACGGTAAAATTAGCCCCTATTATGACCTTTTTCCAGCCTCACAGCTGCAAGATCGGCTTTTCTATGCAAGTAGCACTACGCCTTTATATCCACACGTGCACCCCTACAATATTGCAGGATCCTTTCATTTGACATCACGCAGACAACTAATGGCCGTGAGAAAACTAACGGCTGGATTTCACCTGCAAGCCGGACCTTGAGCGAAACATTTCACTCGAGGTGTAAGATAAGACCGCCCCTACCTCAAGAGAGAGGAGAGACAGTCCGTTTGAAACTCTCGAAAAGAGGTGTTGTGTTTGCCTCCTCCTTCATCAATCCCACACTCTGGAGAATTGAATTAATCTATAGTTTGAATATAACTTGTATCTAAATGTAAATATTGTAATTAATAGCTGTACATGTGATAAATCAATAATTTAATTTACAAGCCTCACGCTACCTATCAATTTTTCCAAATTGTCACACTATTAAAAACACAAAAATATAAAAAGTTATTGATATATCTGAACGCGGTAAATCGAAATATAAAGTTGTATTTTAGTTTTTTACCCTGTGTTTCACCCATCTTCTTGGATTTCAGATTTAAAATTGGAACACCAATTTAAATCGTACATAAGATAGTTTAAGTGAAACATCATTTTATTCTTATAAATTCCACAACTCAAACGTACTGCTATACTCATACCATAGTTTTCACAGAATATGACTTATGTAGCCATATTACTGTGACGTCACGACCAGACCTATTCCAGGATTTGCTAGCGAAGCTCACGTGACACCCCCTCTACGGATTTGATTCCTTTCGGGCGGAAAGAGACGGTCGAATTGTTCTGTGGAAATGAGTTTCAAATCGGATAATAGATGTGGAAATAATACGAAATAAATTCACTTCCTCTTCTAGTGGAGCTTCGGATAATACGTATTTTTCCGCACGCTTTGGTTTTAGGGGTTTATTTTGGTAACTTTACAAGAACGTGAAGATTTTTGGGGAACTGCTCGGAATACTTTATTGAAAAAGTTGTGTGTATTTAGAATATTTTACATTTCGTGTTATCTTCTCAGGAGAGAAAGTGGGCCTTCAAAATGTTACTTTTGTATAGATAGTTTTGTATGATATGAGTGAACAGAAACTTTTATTTGTAACAAAGTTAATTCACGAAGTATAATTTCCTTCGATGCGTTTCATTTTCTGCCGTAATACTTGTGATACCCCCCTCCCATGAGGTACCATCTCTTCATCTACGCGACCTAGATTTAGGGGAGGTAAGAATTGATCACCCATGTTGTCCATTATAAATCCAATTTATTATTATCCAAATATATTGAACAAAGCAAGTCTTACAATAGGAAGGCAATCAGAAGTGATATAACGTATCCCTAAATTCTATGTAAATAAACGCCTGGAATCCTAACCACTTATCTTTAAGCAAAGTTATCCTATAAATCTTAATCTTCCTTAATTTTCTTAACTCGCTAAAGCCCGTTCTATAATTACGCTTTTAAGTTTAATTCCTTACCATCAGCTCACGGCGCTCAGCATATCAGCTTCCTTTCTCCTTCTCCCTTTTGCGATTACAAACCTTCACTATATATCTACTAACTAATCTGAATATCACGGTTTCTTCTTGTGGGAATTGGCTGTGAAATAACTCAATTCTGGCCCCAAAGATTCCCCAAGAGGATTAGTATGAAAACACGATAAAGCCCCGTCACATACTTTTAGTCCCTTGTGACATTTAACCTCTTGAATCAAATGTAAATTAACGTAATTCAAAAGTAAACACACACTGCTGAAGAACTTGCTATTTTGGGTTACAGAAAAATCTTAAGACAATAATTATATAAGACTTCATGCTACTATCTACAAGCAAAATAAGAAATTTTTAGAAAATATTTTTTTTTATGAAATCGACTTAGAGAACCAAAAGAGTGAATAAGCAAAAATATACTGAACGCACAGATCGTAACTATTCAAAGTATCAAAATAAAAGCACCATATTTAAACTGCTCTAGCTGGGAAAATCAAACTTGTTTGCATGTATTAATTCATTAATTATTGTAAGTTTTCAGCTTAACAGCATCCAACGCAGTAATCACCCAATTTTCATCGACTTAACCGAGTCATTTTTGTCTTAAAAAAAAAGCCTTGCTATATAGAGGGTCTGATGCACTTTAAGGTATCCGATTACGTTCGGAACCATGATTTTATAAAAGCGCATAAATGGATAATTTTCATGATATTCAGTGTCACTTAGATTAGAATACATATATAAAATTGTTTTAAGGACATTATGACAAAAAAATTATTTAAATACAATATTTTGGCAAAAAATTAACTTAGAATAACCTTTTTTCAAAATGCTCTTCTTTTATAAAAAATGCTTCTATAATAATAATATTTTGCCTATATAAAGTAAAGATTTCTCAGGAGAGTCTGAACTAGGAGTTTTCAAAAATTCACATTATTTTCAGAGTTACCACCAAATGAAATAGTTATCGGCGTCTTTTTCTTATCGTCCTCTGTTGCACTAAAATATGGATAAATCCCCTTCTAAGTTATATATTTCAAAATTCAGAGGTCTGATCCATATACAGGCAAAATATTATTAGTATAGAAGCCTTTTTCATAAAAGGAAAATGTTTTGAAAATAGACCATTCTATGTTCATTTTTTGTCACAATATTGTATTTAAATAAATTTTATTGTAATAATATTTTTATAAAACAATTTTATACACGTATTATAATCTTAGTGACACTAAATATCATAAATATTATCTATTTATTCGCTTTTGCAAAATCACGATTCCGAACGTAGTCGGATACCTTAACTCAGAATGCAAAAATGGAAGGAATTTGTTTTAATTTTCAATTTTAAAGTTTACACACTATTTTTTATTTTATAATTTTGAAACACAAAACCCCCTAAATGTTTGCTTTTTATAAGTACACTATTCATGCTATAAAAAGTGTTTCATATAACTTTAAAGAATTTTTCTCATACTTACAAAAAAATTTCTTTTTCAAATGGTTAAGGATTTTGTGTGTGTGTGCATATATATGTGCACACACAATTTGAACATGGTGTTATGCTATGTCTTATATTTGGGAACAGATATAATATCGGCTTTTTTGTATTATCTTTTCATTTCTTCCCAAGAAATAAGTTACACATTTCTTTGCCAATCCCTGTTCTTTATCGAATATTTTCAAGAATCTAAATTTATGCTTTCAATGAAAAATTCCCGCCTTCACCTTATTTTAGACTAGTTACTATGACAATCAACTACAAATATATATTGTATCATGAGTAAAAGGTGAAAATGACGTGTTATAAGCAATAAAGTAAGAACTAATCCCCTGGGATATTTAAACGTAATTGTTCTGTTAAAAACAAACAGCTGAATGGTAATGGAGTGGGAGATAGTACTTAGGTGATTTGTGTTTCCTGATGTTATCTTCTTATTCAATTAATATGTATTTGGTTTAACTTAGTTTAATTTGTTATCTCATTATTTTTCTAAGAGATACAATCCCTGAAAATTTATTAAGAGAGCATGTCTTTGCTTTCTTATTTTTGAATTCTTATTAACTGATATAATTGTATTAAAAATTATTTAAAACCTATAGGATGCTACTCAAAATTATTTTTGCCTTTAATAAATTGCAAACCTCAAGCCTTTGGTTAATTAACAAACCTGAAAACATTAGGGACAATAATAAATATGTAATTAATCACCACAATTTCTTCAGAAATCCTTTAAATATAATCATCTAATTGTTTAGTCTTTTAGATTTAATCCTATAAAAAAATATAAGTACTCTTTTCAAAGGAAGTGAACAAAAACCTCTTGTATTAAATTGATATTTCAAATAAATAAGTAATATAATTTTTTTAACATCATAAAACAGCAGAAAATGCTTGGGATTTTTTTTTAAAATTGTTCTAAAAGAAGTATTTTATTTTTCTAAGAATATATTTGAAGGAAACGGAATTCGATTTTTGCAAAATAATGATAAAAAGATTCTTGATAAAATTACAATAATCTATGAATACTCTCAAATATTTTTTGTAAAATTTCAACCGAAACAGAAACTTAAATTATCCAAAATTATGTACTGGGGGATCTCTATTTCTTTCTAATATTTTAAATGATGTATTTAAAATGGGGAATATGTCTAAACTCGTATGTATAATCTATATTATTAGTCTATATGATAAAAATTTTAATTATTTATTAAAAACCATTCTGATGTGTGTTCAACTTCAGAAAGCATTTAAAGGTAATAAGTACAAAGTTAAAAAATATTCTTAAAAATGTATGGTCTTTTTTTAATAGTTTAATAAATTGTTGCATAAGAAATAAAATTTTAAGTATTAAAGTAAAAAGATGTAGAGATAAAAATAAATCAGTATATACACTTTTTAGCTTTAAAAATTGTACTCATTTGTGATAAAAAAAAAAAAACTTGAAGTGGAAAACGCATAAAACTCTTGTATAAAAAGAGTAAACAAAATTTCTGTTAATTTACAGATTATTTTATTTTCAGTGATTTATTTATTCTTACTCAAACTCTGTGAAACTCGTTCATCATTTTTCTTTGTGTTAAATTAACATCAAATCCAGCGATTACGTACAAAACGGAATTTTAAATATGAATCTGCATATTTAAAAATAAACACGTAAAACTTTTAATCATTTTTTTTTTATTTAAAAGAGTTGTTAATACATTAAAGCACTTAAATTGCCTTAAAGCAACTGAAAACAATTCAGAATAATCAATTTCTCTTCCGACATGAATATTACATTAAATATAATGCAGACTAACTAATACAAAAAAAATCTTTAAGAAAAAGATTTAAAAGTAGTTTGTATTTCCGGAGTTTGAAAACTTTTAAATAACTTGCATTCAGGGGGTAAAATTTTTTATTTAACTGAGAAAGTTAGCTGCATAAACTAAAAGCCATTTTCAGTTTTAGAATGCATAAACACTGCATTCCAAATCGTAACATAATTAAGTAAGAAAAAAAAGACATAAACTCAGAATCATATCCAGAAACAAACTCCACAAGAGCCAAAGAAAATAATTAAATTTTTTATTACGAGGGAAAGAGAATGAGTTAGGAAACTGGAAAATCCCGCGAGGTATTCCATTTTATCCAACAGAGCAGTAAATTACAAACGGATTTGGGGGCATTTAATCTAAGTGTGCTGTATATTACTAGAAAAGAAGATTAAAATGAGAAATATTTTTATCAACATTAAATATATTCTTCCAGACAAATGTTTTTGCTCTTATACTAATGTATTTGAGATTTCGAAAAGTTTGAAATCGGTTTTCGATATTTAAGCATAGGAAGTATTTCCCCCAGAACACCTTTTAAAGAGCTAAACTATTCTAATAAATTCTATCAAAGTGAAAATTCCAATTCTTTTTACGTCCTTTAATGTGCAATGTTTGATAAATAAACTCATTTGCTAAGCAAATTTTACAAATTACCACATAGAATAATTTTAAAAAAACTATTTCCCTTTTTATATAATTTTGCAAAAAAGGAAAACTAAATGGAAAAACATTAAAATATTTTAAAAATAATTTCGATAAATACCATTTGTATGAAAAATATTTGAATAAATTGAATCATCTCCTTTTATAAAATTCTTTACAAATGCTATTTTATAATAACATTAAAATTTATTTATAAAATTGGCGTTATTGACTTTACATGGAATGAAATTCGTTCTGTTTGTTCAATATATCATCAAATAAATAGTGTACAAGTATATTGCCTACATTATACAAACAATAGTTATAGTTAAATTGAGTAATTATTTAAAAAAGAATAAATTCGCAAAAAATTAAAAATTAATGTTTCACACACATATTCTTTTATTTCATTAGTTTCTCTTATTTTATTTTTTGCATCGATTGAAAATATACAGTTATATACATCATCAGCAACAAACAGTATTTATAAAGTAAACTAATTGTGAATTTCCTACAATAGTTAAATGGCACGATATGGTTTCTTTATTTTAACTACACCTTCCCCTTATTTACAATGATAAGTCCTTAGAAAACCACGTAAATCAAAAATCGTTGATTCCTCCTCTACACGGATGGTCTTCAGTGGCACTAGGGCTCGAACTCATGGCACACATGCCATGAGTTCACGACAATGACCACTAGGCTACCACGGCGTGTGAAACTATGTTCGTACTCCTAAAAGATCCTGCTGCAGCACTTTCTACTATCCATTCTTTCTTAATTTCCACATTATGGAATAAAATTTGGCAGGATCTATTACTATTTCTCTATAATGTAGACCAGAGGTCGCCAACCTATGGCTCTCGTGCCACATGTGGCATGCGGTACAATTCTTAGTGGCACTCTTAACTATTCTACAAATTTGTCAATTTTTAAGTGGGTGGAAATTGATAAATTTGTAATAGACCTTATTTGACAAACATCTTTAAAATTATGGACACACGTACGGAACTACGATAAATTTTTTGAAACATAATTCTTAAGATAAATTGACAGCTATTTTGTAAATTATTGAATGTCATTGCTGAAGAGATTTAATTGTTTGAAAAGGGAGAAAATTGCATGTATTCTGCCTTCCGCTTTTGGTTCTACATAACTAACAATAAATTTTAAAAATCTTTCCTCATATGGAAAATATTTCGAGTCCGCAAAGAAATTGTTTAAAGGTGTCGACTACGTTCCGGAACTCAATGATTTTATAAGCGCATACATGGATATTATTTTCGTGATATTTGGTGTCACTTAGATTGAGAATACATGTATAAAATTGTTTTAAGGACATTTTGACAAAAAAATTATTTAAATACAAATATTTCGGCAAAATTAACTTAGGGCTAACCTTTTTTTTTCAAAATGTTCTCCTTTTGTGAAAAATGCTTCTATTATAATAATATTTTGCCTGTATATACTCAGATATATCTGTACAAGAAGCTCAACTATGATGATTTTGAGAAAAATTCACATTATTTTCAGAGTTACAACCATTTGGGGAAATAATTATCGTTTTCTTAAAATGTCTCCCTCTGTTGTGTGTGTGTGTGTGTGTGTGTGTGTGTGTGTGTGTGTGTGTGTGTGTGTGTGTGTGTGTGTGTGTGTGTGTGTGTGTGTGTGTGTGTGTGTGTGTGTGTGTGTGTGTGTGTGTGTGTGTGTGTGTGTCGTAAAACATGGACAAACCCACTTCTAAGTTATATCTCAAAAATTCTAGTTGATCCTCTGTACAGATATCTGAGCTACAGACAGGCAAAACATTATTATAATAGAAGCATTTTTCACGAAAGAAGAATATTTTGAAAATGGGTCATTCTATGTTCATTTTTTGCCAAAATATTGAACTTAAATAATTTTTTATTGTAATACTATTCTTAAAACAATTTTATATGCATTTTCTAATCTAAGTGACACTAAATATCATAAATATTATCCATTTATACGCTTTTGCAAAATCACGGTTCAGAACGTAGTCGGATACCTTAACAACTGAATGCTCAGAATCGTGTCAAATTGAAAGACACATTATACCTCTGAATTTGCGATTTAAAAGTAGAGCGATCAAGCACTAGATTCGCATTAAAAATTTTCTCATTTATCATTTTTATTTAACTATAATGAAGGTAAATACTTATATTTTATGTTGTCGATTTCCTGTTTTAATAAATATGTTTAAAAAAACATAACGTATGTGTACAATTTTAATTTTTTTTTTTTTTTTGTTGTAGAAATAGTTATATTTTATGCTGATTATTTTTATGTTAAGAAATATTTTTAAATGATGCAAAATTAATATATAATAATACTGTAAAAATCTATATTGACCTCTTTCACGAACTCTGCCTGCATTATCGTGGGAATCGAAATGTTTAAAAGATGTCCTACTCTGTGGCACGCTGAATCATATCGGCCACAGCTAAAAGGTTTCCGACACCTGATGTAAACCATCTAAAATTTGTATTTTTTTTAAAAAAAAACGTACCTTTTTTTTTTCTTTAATTTCTTTTGGTACATAAAATTTTTTAAGATACATAAAAATCCTACAATGCTAGCTTATCACTAACTAGAAAATAGTAATTTAAAAAAATTCCATACATTTCTGCTGTCAAAAGTTTAGAGCACTAAACCTCAGGGGAACAGTAATTTGATTGTACTTTCTCGTTGAATGTCCATGACTAGATATATAAGCGACAATGTTCCTAACTAATAAAATTTAAGGTATCTCCGACTACATTCGGGATCACGTGATTTTGCAAAAGCGTAGAATTAGATTAGAAATTAAGCGTATTTAGATTAGAAAATGTATATAAAATTGTTTTAAGAATAGTATTACAATAAAAAATTATTTAAGTACAATATTTTGACAAAAAAGAACATAGAATGACCCATTTTCAAAACAGTCTTCTTTTCTGAAAAATGCTTCTATTATAATAATATTTTGCTTGTATATAGCTCTGACCTCTGTACAGAGGCTCAACTAGAATTTTTGAAATATATAACTTAGAAGTGGGTTTATTCATGTTTTACGACACAACAGAGGGGAGAAATCTTAAGAAAAAAACGCCGGTAATTGTTTCAATGGGTTGTAACTCTGAAAATAACGTGAATTTTTCAAAAATCATTGTTGAACCTCTGTACAGAGGTCTGAGCTATATACAGGCAAAATAATATTGTAATAGAAGGATTTTTCACAAAAGGAGAACATTTTGAAAAAAGGTCATTCTAAGTTAATTTTTTGCCGAAATATTGTATTTAAATAATTTTTTGTCAAAAATGTGTCTCCCTTAAAACCATTTTTATACTATACATTCTAATCTAAGTGACACTAAATATCATGAAAATTATCCATTTATGCGCTTTTTTTTTTTAAAATCACGGTTCGAACGTGGTCAGATACCTTAAACAGTGCTCACAACCTTTTATAGCCGCGGACCGGTCAACGTTTGTTAATTTTACCACGGCCCGCTGAGGGGGAGGATGTTGATTGTTTATATTTTAGACTGTTTTGATTTAATAATTTTAATTTAATTGTATATAATCGTGACTTCTGAATGAAATATAGCTACCCCCAAAAATGAATATAAAGTGATTTAACAAGGAATAATAAGTGATTTTCATAAAAAGTAGCTAAAAACCTAAGAAAAATATACCACAGTAAATAAAAGAGAAATAATTTAATGTTTCTTGTGCGGACCGGTAGTATTTGATCCACGGACCGGGGGTTGCGGAACACTGCCTTAAAGGACTGCTGAGTTGTTGTTGTTTTTAGATGCGTATTATAAGATCCGTGCATAAGTGAAATCTTATAGATCGAAGAATAGATGTTCCCAATACTTAATGTTATTTTTTACGTTCAAAATGTTTTGATTTTATATTTAAATATGAATAAAAATTTTATAAAAATATACTTATTTAAAAACATTGCCACGGGTTCTTTTCGCGTGTATTCAGACTAATCCTCAAGTGTAAATTCTTTCAGTAAATTGTCTGATTTGAGAAGTCTTTCTGCGAAAGAACACTGATGCATGCAAATGAATCTTACGATCTAAAGTTGAAGTGAAACGAGTTCGAGGTGGAAGTGAATCTCAGATGGTGTTAGTGGAATTATATCTGCTCAAGATACATTGAGAGGAAGATCAACTTGTATTGGCATAAGACTCGTAGTCTTATTATCTTTGCCAGAGCTATATAAGTTTGCTGAACCCATGCATCTGACTCCATCTACTCATTGTAAGTAAATATTATTAAAATTTCTTCCCCTTAACTCTTTATCTACCGCATTATTATTTACTGCAGTTTTTTTCATGCAATGTTTTTTTTTTTGAATAACTACATTGAAGATTAAGGGATATACATAAAGAAAATACTCAACTTTGGGAAATTTAATCTGTTACAGCTAATTAATTAATTAAAGATATTCAACTGTAAAATGAATTATATACACTGTTAACTTAAAATAAATAGTCAAATCGTTTTCTAAGATCTTCATTAACATACAAAAAAAAAAAAATAAGACACTTATCTTTTGACATTAACTATTTTTTCAGAAAAAAAAAATGACAATCTTCGCAATCCGCTAAAAACGCCGTCAGCTGAAAACGCAATTTCTGCTATAAAACTTTTCACCTTCCCCGTTAAAATACTTATCATAGAACTCGTGCTGCCATATATCTTGAAAGAGTTTATTTTAAAGAATATTCCTGCTAAGTATCGCGTTAGAGTATTCGTAAAAATGGTTATTCTATATAATTTTTAAGTGAGTGGTACATATAAGTGCCGTCGGTAGATAAAGGGTTAAAAATGGCTGCATTTTGGCATAATAGCCTTTGCAAACACCGCACGTTCCCGAAAGTGAAAACCATTTCATTTGTGGCGCAATCTAGTGGCGGCTCCCACAACCAAACTTTTGACGCTTGAATTTATTCAATTCAAGCTTTCTTCGGATGCCACAACACGTCGTAAGAAAAAAAAATAGAAAGGAAATGTAAAATTTATCAATGCTTGCCCGAATGTTGGGCATTAGATACAAAAAAAAATATTTAAAGGCCAGTCGTACAAAAGTTCAGAACCAACAAATATTTAGTATTTTGAGCACTATGCCTCCTTAAAATACCTTCGTTGCATAAAAAAAAGGATAACAAGTCGATATACCCCTACCTGTAATCGATAAGCTCTTCATTTTCATCATTGTAGCTATTCCCGCCTTTTTTTTTTCTTGTACACGCACGCATCTTCCTTCGTTCCTACATCAGTCTACCATATTTACTTTCATCCATAATATTATTTAATCATTTTTTACCAGAAAATCCCACAACATGTTTGATTACAATGAATATTCATAAAGCTGTACATCACTCACACAGCGTATAGAAAACTCCCTTAAAGCGTACAAATATGCCAACAGGGGGATTCCTCCGACACGCATAATTATATGCATATTTAAACTTGAACTCCCCCTACCTTTCCTTTCTTTGAGGTTTCGAAAGGGAAAAGACGGTTGGGAAGACACTCGAAGCTATTTTTTTGTTGTTATTTTATGAATAAACACAAGTCATTTCTTTTTCACCGACAGTCTTAATTAGAATTCGTTTTACGGTTCGAAGGAGAGGGACTGATTAACGCTCCGCGGGAGACTTGAACGCTATGTGTTTCTCAAATGTTTAACGCTACGTGCTTCCTAAATGTTAGAGCGCGTATCGCTTGAAATGATAGCAATTATCTGTGATGTTAGAATGTTTTTTGTGCTTGATCTTTTTGTGGAAGTTAAGTTCATTTGGATTATTACAATTATCTTATTTTAATAAATATAAACTGCTTATAATTATGAATCATTCTGCATTACAGAATCGTGGTTATTAACCAGATCTATAATAGTCCATATCAGGGGTACTCAACCTTTTTTTTTGCTGGGCCACACACTTATGTCAGCTATTTCACGCGTGCCGCATACATATGTTTACTATTTCACGCAGGCCGCGACATGAGATTAAACGGTCGGGGAGGGGGGGGGGGGTTAGAGAAAAATATTTTACCCCCATATAACGTTAAAAATTTAAAATTTGGAAAATTTATTGAATTATTGCAACTCCTGTTTTGCTTTTTTTTAATTATTATTTTATATATATATATATTTTGTCACTAACACTAAATTAAAAGAATTTAAGAAATACTCCTTCACAATTTTTGCATCAGTAAACGGCTTCATATGATTACCAATAATATAACAAACTTTTTAGGATGTCTTTGTTACTACTGCGACATTACCACTGATGAAACACTTTGCTGCTTACAAAGAATATTCAATAAAGCCCATTTATCACACCTTTTGAAAGAGGAAAAATGTCCTTAAATAATTCCTGTTTATCGGTATTTTTTAAATACAGCACTTTCCTAACAAATCAAACAAGTACTGATCAATGTTTGTTTTTCACTACAAAACAGTCAGCCTCCAAATCATTCGAATGTTTTTCGTTTACAAGGTATGATAGATTGCTCTCACACAAAATTAGTTCCCCCCATATAATTGTCGATAATCTACTGCTGTCTGGTATCACACTAACCGTAACCGTTACAAATAGAAAAAAGAATATGAATTCATTGCCGTACGATATTGACAACAAAAAAAGCAAAATTGATATATTTGATTTCTCGTAAAAGAATTTCCCACCAAATTTTTAATACATTGTCTTAAATAAAAGAATTTCCCAGAGCAATGGGTCATGACCGGACCACTTAAAAAGGCTCGGTGGGCCGCAGGTTGAGTGTCGCTGGTCTAGATCACTGGCGTAGCTAGCCCTAAATGAGCCCTGTATCTAAATTCCTTGGGAGCCCTCTTTTGGGGCCCATTAACATGTTACGATTATTTACTTGCACATTTTGGGACCCCGTATCATTGATACGGTGGAAGCTATGTCCCTGGTCCAGATAGTAGCCAGTTTATTGTTAGAAATCATTTTGCCTTAGTCTTACAGGTATTAAATAGTTTATGCTTTTAAAAATTATTTTACTTTATATTATTATTACTTAGATCGGGGTTCATAGAGTTTATACGAAAGAACAAAACTGTCCTTCAAGAGCAATGCAATTTATTGTCGAAAACAATCTTTAAAATACAGTGTACATCACTAAAATTCGCATAATAAGCCAAGAATGTTTTCACACCTTCTACAGCGCTTAGGCACAACTATCAGTGTCTAAAAATATAGGTACGTAATGTTAAAAATTATCCGCAAGCAATCACTTGGTCGTACAGAAATGAACACTTCAACAACTGAAGTAGTACCAACTCAGTTACAACAAGCGATCGCTATTAATAGTCTGCGTGGCTACCTTCCAGTGCTTTCTCGAAAAATCCGCTTGCCTCATGGGTCATGACGTTATAGACTTCTCCAGTAATTTTGAGACGCATCCATATGGTCACCAAGTCACCAAAAATGATGCCAATTTGGCTGTATCGCGAAAATTTCTCAAAATTCCCATTTAAACGCCATTATAATGTATGAGATGGCGTTGCTTTCGAATATTAGTTTTTATTATAAAATAAATGCGGCAGAAACTAATATTAACTTATTAAACATCCAGATATAAATTATTTACACTATTGTTAGATAAAATTAAGCACTAATTACAAAAAATTCGAAACAATTCATAGATATTAACCTCTTTATAAGATATGAATATGTTTGAATGCAATCATTTTTTTTATTACTAACCATTTTTTATTTTTTGTTCATTTATATGTTTGTGCTTCGTTTCTCCGTTCAATTCTAATTCAAATGTATTTTATGTAAATTACTTTCTGTGTGTGTCATGTCATTTACTAATGCTATCTACCGTATTAATCTTTTGCGTGATGGCAACATGCTTGTTTTGAAAGTTTGTGTAGTCAGAAACTGTGGAGAGCGTGAATTGCTGTTGTCCTTGCTAGTAAAGCTTCGGAGCATAAAGCTGCTGGTACTGGTTTTTACGCTCTTTTCGAAAAATAAATTGTTGTATTTTTTTTAATCAAGAGCTTTCTTGTCCTGCGTATCGACTCTAAAACCCTTTTCTGCTTCACAATATTATAGATATTAAACATTAGTAATAGTGAATCATTTGGTTTATATAATGTCACTGATATTATTAATACGTATTCACATAAATCGTTTTACTTAGCAATATATTATACATCGAACCAATCTACAATTAGGAACAACCTGCTCTAAAATACCATATGTAGATATGTATCATCTTATAGCTAAAAATAATCTAGTCGTTTTACAGAAATTCCACAATTTTATAGATATTAATATTTCCAAAGTTATAGATCAATCAAATTTATGTGTTTATTAATCCTTTGTAGTTCAATAATGTATATGTGTTACGGATTGCTTATTTTAATACATTACAAGTAATGCTTGCAGTATCTATGCATTGTCAGGTCCATATCAAAACCCTGGCTCTGTCGGAGATTAGAACCCGCGATCTATGGATTCGTCAGCACGTAACGTACCGCTAGACCAAAATGATCAGTTCAAAGGCTGTTACTGGCTTGTATAGATGATACCGCTTCAGTTGCCAGAATGGTGGTTATGACACTCGGCTTGTAATCAAGTGGGTTTGGGTTCGAATCCCCAGTAAGGCATGGACGGATGAATCTTCGGGAAAAGATACTTTCACCTGAAATGGATTCCCGTCTCGAAAGGAAAGCAGCGTACCACTTCTGTTCTTTGCTGGGATCATCGTTTGTAATAAAATCTGTATTCTTCTGAAATTGCATATGTTTCTATTCATCGATCTCATGTCTTTCGTATGTATCCCAATAATATACACACAACAACAACCACCACTACAATTCTATTTTTGAAGGTTTGTATGTGAGATATTCAGTGTTAATACAGGAGTCGAAATAAATCGTTGTGAATGTTGTCCATATAAAGGCTTATTTAGTTCGAAACCCTTAATTAGAATAGCTTACAATTTCGGAAAGAGGAAATAATGGTTTTGATATCGTTTTGTCACTTGACTGTCGTGCGATGCTGCCTTGGTATATAAGTCAGTATAGATTTTTAATTAAATCAAAATCGAATCAAATTCTACATTTTTACAAATTTTAGATCATTTTACCTTAAAAACAATTTTGTTACACCATTTATAAAATATTGCTAGGATATTGTTAATGTTAACGATAATAAAAGTTTAAATGTAAGCCGCAAGTTACTAAAATATCATTTAAATACTTTTCTTTTTGACTAAAATATTTTTACTGCGCTATTTCTCGTCATATTCGGTACGTATGTATTAGCGCCACCGCAGCCAAATAGGCGTCCCGCAAAACGCGCCATTTTCCACCAAAACCTGACTAATTTTTTTTTCCATATAAAACACATAAGAATCTATGTTGTTTTGATATTAAGACGCGATTCACGTGGTGCCAATTTTGCTGAGGTGACGCTAATACGTAAGTACTTGATATTCCATTAACATGGTATTATATAAATTTCTTTTTCCTTAGAGACTGTGTTACAAAAAACATTACTTCATCTGTACAGCAATAAAAAGATTATATATAATCACTTCATTAGTATATTGATGTATATATTACCTATATAATTGTACTTGAAGTAATACTACGTAATGAAGTAAATACTAAATGATGTTAAAAACGTATCATTCACTTAAACGGTGTTATAGATATATCCATTTTATTGGATATAAAAAAATTACTGCCTATTTAATTTCTTGATTGAATACTAATGCATATCTTTTTGATATAAAAATGTTTTATGAGATTGAAAATTATTGATAATTGCAAAAACACTTGACAGAATAAGCACATTTGTGAAATGAAATACCTACTAACCGTAAACTCCGGCGTAAAACGCGCGCTTTGAACACAAACAAGTAATATAATTTTTTTTTCAAATCAATTCCTACTTTGTTAGAAAAATTTACTGGCACCATCTTTTGCAGATAAATCTAACTTCATCAGAAATAATTCAGAATAAATTTAAAATTTAAAAATAAAATTTAATTAATTAATTAATATTTGAAAAAACTGTATAAACATAAAGTGTCATCCACTACAAGTTTTAAAAAAATACAATTGAACTTCAGTGGATGAATAAAAAGTATTTTATTAACAATTGAAAATTTGAATAAGATATATATATATGAAGGAAGGAAGGTTCGTTCTGGGTACCTTCCGTTCCGAACGCGAATACTTTGCCGATCACGCCAAAACGATCGTTTTCGCATGATGTTGGTACTAGTTCATATAGATATCACACCGCCACATTTTATATACATTTTCTAATCTAAATGACACTAAATATCATAAATATTATCCATTTATATACGCTTTTGCAAAATGACGGTTCTCAACGTAGTCGGATACCTTAAAGGGTTGTGGTTAAAGAACCATACTGAGGCCGCGATAGCCTAGTGGTTAAGGTTTCGGATCGTGGCTGACTTGTCACGAGTTTGAGCCCAGTACCACTAAAGACCCGCCATGTTGGGAAGCGATGCATGTTAAATCTGTCGAGAGCTCAAACGTCCTTCCGTTGGTGTGGTAGTTAGGAAAAAGGGGTGTCATCCTCGTTACTTGACCATGGTTCAAAACTACGAGATCCGTCGCCAAAAGCCCTCGTGTAGCTGAACAGTGCGACGTTAATATTCACTCACTAAAGAACCATACTACTTTTTTCAAATTTCTGAGATAAAATTCCTCAAAAATAAATGACTTCAGTACATAAGATCATTTCACACATACATTTCAGGTTCCTTCTTAAAAATGTGGTGCGTGTACTACGGTGAATATACCTAAAACTTAAAAAATGAAGCTTGAAAGTATAAGTGCGCGTTATACACCAGATTTTACGGTACTTCAAATATTGCAAAAGCAATGTAGCTTTTAAGCAAAATAGGAAATCATATTAATTTTGAATTTCATTTTTCTGTCTTTCTCTTCCATAAAATAAAAATTACAATAGGATAAACTAAAAATTAAAAAAAAAAAAAACAAAAATTAAAAAAAAAAAAAACAAATTCTATAAATAATCAAGAAAAGTTATAAATAGTTGATCAATGTATAGGAAATATGTATAAGAGATCAATGTATGTGGGAGAGAATACATTAAAAAAATAGAAACAACACAATTTCAAAATGGACACCAACATCTTATACGTTTAAGATTGGTGATGCCTTTGAAAGGGTTAAATCAGTGGTCTCCAACTCCCGGTTACAGGACCGATTTCGGTCCGTGGATCAAATACTACCGGTCCGCACAAGAAGCATTAAATTATTTTCCTTTTATTTACTGTGGTATATTTTTCTTGGGATTGGGCTACTTTTTATGAAAATAACTTTATATTCCTTGTTAAATCACTTTATATTCATTTTTGTGGTGTAGCTATATTTTATTCTGAAGTCACGATTAAATACAATTGAATTAAAATTATTCAATCAAAATAGTCTAAAATATAAGCAATCAACGTCCTCCCCCTCAGCGGGCCGCGGTAAAATTAACAAACGTTGACCGGTCTGCAGCGGTAAAAAGATTGGGGAACACTGGGTTAAATCACTAAGAGAAAATATTCCAGAAGAATAGCGAATTCTAAACATTTGCAAAAAATTCTGTAAAAAATAATGTTTGAAGTGTGTACGGGGTTAATTTATATTTCTGGAAAAGATAAATCATCTACAAAGAAGGGTAATGGTTTTATTTTGTTTAAAATGTAGAAGGAGAAATACTATGTTGTTATCTCCAAACTAATGTGTAAAGAAACGCGTATATGTCAGACTTGAAAAATGAATTGGGAAAATCCATTCTTCTAAAGACCAAATCCCCGAGAAGCTCTTTCGTGCGGAAAACATTACCACAGGGAAATTCCGATTACTATATTAAAAATTAATCTTTACCAAGTATGTCTGAAATAATCAATAAATTTCTTAATGTTTGTAATTTATAAAGGATAATAATAGTAATACCTCTTATGTATTAATCAGATATTTAAGGGGAAAATTACCTAACTATAAAATATATAATGCAGTATAACTATTTTAAAATAATCGGTTCTAGTTTTAAGTAGATTATTCTTTTGAACACACATATAAACGTATTTTTGATTCTCAAACTGCCTGAATTTCGAATTTTTTTAAAGTATTTACCCTGATGTTTATTTCAGAAAAAGATCCAAATTTAGTAATGGATTCGCTTTATTAATAAACATTGTATAACATAATATTGCAAAGAAAAAAATAGTGTGAAAAAGTATTTTTTAAAAGCATGGCTGTAAACTTGGATTTTTTTAAAGTTACTTAATAAATAACGAAATTTCTGAAATGGTTCAAACCATAAATCTAAAATCAAGAAGGGAAAGAGAAAAAAGTAATTCCAGCTTATTTCATAAAAATAAGTCATCACACAAATCACTTTCAATGTATAGCTGACTTTCAGAACCTTCATTTGATGTGGATTTTTCAAGGTGTAACGTGTTCTCTTCGCCTTTTCTAGCTAACCATCCTCAAGAGAAAAGGATCATTAACGATTTGATTCTTGAAAACTTCTTTCCCTGAAGGAACCATGACACATTCAAATGATTTTTACTACTTAAAATAAAATGAAACGAATTCAGGATAGATGTTGGTAGAAAAATATTAGGAGATAGTGTGATAGTGTTTAAATTATGTTTGTGGAATTTCTACGCATCTTTGTATATCAAGAGTATTGCAAGTATTTGGATCCAGTTCATCTGTCTGATTTAATCTAGTTAAGATAAGTAATGTTTATCATTAATAACTTTGAACTAACTCGATCACATTTTCCAATTGCAACTATATTAGATTTTTAATGTGCTCACTTCATGACGATCACTTGATAAAAACAAACACATTTTCTCCATTGAATTCAAAACAGACATCAGACTAATTGTACTGGTTGTTCTATTTGCAAAACTTGGGTAAAATTTCAAATTTTATATAATTGGGTAAAAATGTTCAAATGTTATAAAAAATAAATTTCTTCAAAAGATTTTTTTAAAAAAAATATTCTTTCATGCATGTACTTTTAAATAAAATGCATTTCATCCATCTATGTGCATTATTGTTGTTGACAAATTTGTATTTTTTGAGAGAGAGTTTCTGAAAAGTTCAAAAGTTGGCAACAACGAAGCGCATTAACTGATTATCTGGAAACATATGATTGCTTTCATCGTGTGACTGTGACGTCACATGAGATTTTGAACTGTTTTGCTAACAATACGTGGTTATCATTATCATGTGTCTATGACGTCATATAAATTGAGCCCATTAGTGTGAATAAAAGCTGTTGATTTTACAATATGTCTCTATTTCAGTTGCCTCTCATATTAACGTGAACTTAGCTTCACTACAAAGGCTCCAGCTTAAGTTGCGCCTTCATCGTTTGACTGTGGCTCAAAATAATGTTAATTCTCTCTTATACATCATGGTGTATTTTTGATATGGCCTACATTTCATTGTGTTTCAATAAATAGTTTTCATTTTTTTTTCTGTTTGTTGCTTATTTTTTGAAACACAGTGTAGGGTTTCTTGCATATTGAACAAAATGATTCACAAGTTCTGAACAGAATAATCAACAAAACAAAAAAATAAAACAAACAATTTGGAGCTAAATAATCAAAGGGTTATGTCTAAAATCATCATAATCTAAGTTTAATCCACATGAAAGCTGAAATATAGTAATTATATATATATAGTAATAATATATTTTGAAGCCGAGTGGCTGAGTAGTTAGTGCAGCACGCTTCCACAACACAGGTCCGAGGTTCAAACCCCGGGCTGGGCAAGGTTGACTCAGCCGTTCATACCTTCAGTAGGTCGATAAATGAGAACCAAGCTTGCTTGGGAACTTAACACTGGGGGTTTCGCGTCAGACTGACAACCTGACCGGAACATCTGCTCATGCACCTCAGGGTCTAATGCCGCGTATACTGAGTAGGGCACAGTAGACCTTGGCCCTTATAAGCTGTCGCATCACTGAGTTAAGTTTTAAGTTAATATATTTTGGGAACTAATACAATTCACTACATTAATCTTTCCTTTTGACTTCATCTAAAAATGCTTTTTAAGAAATAAACTAAAGAAGAAATGCATTTCACACTTCAGCTCCTTGCGTATTTACATAACTAACTTCTGGGGAAAAAATCTGGACTCACTGAAAATGAAGGAATCGACATAAGTAAAATAATGCTAAATAAAATCATAAAAAAATTCTACTGCATATCTCATCACTCCTATTTTTATCTTCAACATTGTTGACTTTTTTTTTTTTTTTTGCAATGTTTGTTTCAATGTAGCGAAGCTCTTGATATCGAAAAATTGTTTTTTACAGAAATCACCGAATGCTAAAAAAAAATTTAATAGAAAATAAAATAACATAACATTATCTGTAGACAATGATGACTTCAATTGATGAAAATTATTTACAAAATATAAAAAGTAAAAACACATAAAAATATGCTGATGATATTTAGGTAAACATACAAACCGGAAAGTATGTATACACAGTATGCGAAATTTCTGGATGTAAACCCAATTTCTTTAAGCTAATAATAATCAAACCTACACTTAATTTAGTTCGAATTTAATACTCTTTTCATGTTTACAGGAATAATAAATAAAATGTTAAGTTTCAAAATTTGTTTGCGTGCATCATGTTTATAAATGGAGTTATTTACCAATCATAAGCTCTTTAAATATTCATTAATATTGCAGAAAAAATATTGAACTCATACGCATTCTTCAACATATGCACACAAAATTTTATAAACTACTTTTAAATCCATCAAATCCAGAGAGAATTAAGCAGGCTGTTTTGTAGTAAGTATGCATTATGTATAAGTTGACCTATTTATCACTTTGTTATGCCTGTAAAAAATAAACAAGATAGTTGGCTCCTGTATTTTTAAATAAACAAAAACAAAAAACAATTTAAAACATGCCAATTTTTTTTAAAAAGTTCCTTTTAAAAATTACATTGAAGTTGAACGTAGTATTCCTGTAAAAAACTTATAAAGCATCATGAGGCACTAAGGCTTGATTGTATTGTTCGAGTCATTTTTAAATTTAAAAAAATATATCACGTTAAACGTTTTTCAGAGTTAGACTGGAACCATCATTCTGAATTCCTCAAAGCGATTTTTATTCTCTTTGTTCCGTTCTTTAAAAAAAAGAAGACAAAAGAGAAAATGAGGAATATTGAACGAAAGATGCGATGAACACATTCGACAATTCTCATAAATATTTAAGTTCCGAAAAAGGATAAATCTTCTTTTTTCTTTCTCTCTTACTTAAAAACATAAAAAAAGAACTTCAGAAAAAAAAGTCCTCTGAATATTTGAACTACTTTTCAAAGTATAACTAAGAAACTTTCTTTCAAGTTTGACTACCCGTTAGCGCCCATTTATTTCGCAGCGAAAGACTCATTATATAACCAAACCTCTTAAAATATCTTTTAGTTTCTACAGCCTTATAAATATTTAAAAAATGTGTCGAAGTTTTATAGTAGAAGTACAAAAAAATACGTTCCTATTCATTAAGCAACCAGTAGTTTATATTTATGTTATCTTCTAATTTGTGCGTGTGAGTGTATATCGAATATAGGTATGTATATGCTGATACTATACGTTAGACAGGCACGGATAAAAGTTTTAATTTATTGAATACAACAATTTTCCAATTTAATAAAATAAATGTCGTGCTAAATATTTATAATAATTTAATTCACTATTTGCAGTTAATTATGTTAATATATAATTCTATTTCGATAATAATATAAAATCAATCGATTAAAACCTATTAATGTCTTTACGTAAAACCAAAATCTATTGTTCTTACTACGAGTCACAAATTTGTCATCTTGCTCAACAATCTATGGAAAATTGCATAATGTAATAATTCTGAATAAAGTTGAGACGTCACGAGACTCAAATAAAATAAAAGTAGTTATAATTATTCGAAATATAAATTATCTTGTATTTATATATATATACAAATAATATTAATTTTATGAACAAGAAATTAAGGATAAAATATAATTAGATAACTAACTTGTTAAGGTAAATTATACACATGTAACTAAATAAACCAAACGATATTGTAAAAAAAAATTTCAATACGAATACAATACAAGTACGAATCTAATTAAATTATTTAAATTAATACTGCAAAAAATTGGAATATTATGGATTGTAGACAGATCAATAAGATTATATTTTTAAAACAAATAAAGGGTAATCTATCTCACGCTTTTCAATTAGATATAATAATTCTTTATCCTTGTGATCCTCTTTGATAAACTAAACATAAAAAACCAAAACACTGTCTTATTTCCTGGCAGAGATTTTTAAACATAAAATTTTAAATTTTTGAAGTGATTTCTCTTTAGGCGCGTTTTGCTGGAAAGTGAACTTGAATGATGCGTTTTAAGAAGTCAAGCACTGTTACGTTCGGGTTTGTAACGCTCGTAACAATGGATCGGAATTTTCCGTAACAATGTAAAGTCCTTCAACAAAAAAAGACTTTCAACAATGAAAAAATTTGGCGTCGAAAATCGGTTTTCAGCTAAACTGGAATTTCATGACGTTGCTCTATTGACTGTATTAGTTAACTTAGTTTAAAAAAATAGTCGGTTATTAGTAACTTCTTTAGGCACGTTTTGCTGGAGAGTGAACTTGAATGAACGTCACGTTCGGGTTTGTAACTCTCATTCGGCTTTTTTTTTGTCATTGTTGTAAGAATGTTATTGTTACAACAATAACAAAACTTGGCGTCGAAAATCGGTTTTTAGCCAAACTGGAATTTCATGATGCTCTATTGACTGTATTAGTTAACTTTGCTTAAAAAATAAATGCTTTTAACATATGATTAACTTGAAATATATTATTAAAATCCCAATCTCTACAATGTTTTACATTTTTTACAAATTTCTATGGATTTTCTTGGATTTAAATTCCAAAGAAAAAAAAAGAAAGAAAGAAAGTAGCAACTATTTTTCAAGTAGATTGGTACATTGTATACCTTTCTCTACGCCGTCCAGTTAGACTGAGATGGAATATTGTAAAACTTCTTTAAAAAAATTATACAATTTCGTAATTTTAAACTTTTTTTTTTTTTTTGCACATAAAATATTTTTTAAAAAGGCATTTTTCTATTTCAAGGAGATATAAAAATGCAACGAAGAGAATTGCTAAAATCACCAAATGCCAATAATAATTAATTGTAATAAACCTACGACAAAATTGAACAATTTGAGGTTTATGTAGCATGTGTAGAAAGACGACATTC